>OMLM01001502.1:0-10787 GCA_900302695.1 Helostoma temminkii
CTCCTGTGTTTTACATTTTTATCATATTAAAATAATAATTTTAAATAAAATAATTAAAATAATAATTTAAAAAATTACTTTATAAGCTCTGTGTCTTTGCCAGTCCTTTCTGACTGTGATAAAAATCTAACTTTTACAGGGCCTAGGATTCAGTATTGTTGGTGGACAGGACTCTGCGAGGGGACAGATGGGGATTTTTGTCAAAACCATTTTCCCTCATGGAGCTGCTGCAGCTGATGGACGGCTGAAAGAGGGTAACCATACTTCTACACTGTGTTACTGAACCCAGAGAGTATACATGAAATTACAATGTACAGTGTGAGATAAACAGTGGTCTACATTTACACTCAAATCCATATCTCAGTCTCACTCTTGGCCTTCCTGTGTAGGAGATGAGCTTCTGGAAGTGAATGGAGAGTCTCTCCAAGGACTCACACACCAACAGGCCATCCAGACCTTCAAGGTGAGTTATGTGTTTACAAGGGGCTCTGTCTAATAGTATGTTTGAACTTTAAGAAGTTCAAATTCCTCAATCAAATTCCTTTACTTTCTTATCAACAGCAATTGAAAAAAGGTGTAGTGACACTGACCATTCGAACTCGGCTGCGTAGCCCCAGCCTGACACCTTGTCCGACTCCTACCCTGCTCAGTCGCTCCAGCTCACCCAACTCAAATACCAGCGGGGGAACACCTGTTCCCTCAGGATTTGATGAGGCTGATGGACGCAAGGGCCATGGTCCCAAAGACTGCATCGTAATGGAAGTCACACTGAATAAAGGTTAGCTGAGATGATGCAGAATCAGAGATATCCATTTTAGTATTAGGGCAGCATGTCCTCACTGTGGTGGCCGTTTTGAGAACAATTCTTTCTGACAGTGAATGTTGATCTTTCTAGAGCCTGGTGTTGGACTGGGGATTGGAGTTTGCTGTGTGACCCTGGAAAATTCTGCTCCTGGCATCTACATTCATAGCTTGGCATTGGGATCTGTGGCCAAGATGGATGGTAGGCTCAGGTAAAACCTGAGCTTTATGAAATGGAAACAGATGGAAACAAGAGGATTTTATATGTAGCTGCACTGGGGCAAAATGGGTGTATATAGGTGTTTTATGAATCTTTGAGTATAATGGTAACATGAAAGTACAGTATTGTATGTGTATGTGTACATTTGAAGTCTTTGACAGTATTTGTGCTTCTTCTTGCAGTCGTGGAGACCAGATACTGGAGGTGGACTCAGTCAGTCTTCGTCATGCCGCTCTCAGCGAGGCCTATGCAATCCTCAGTGAGTGTGGCCCAGGACCGGTCAGTCTCATTATAAGCAGACACCCTAACCCCAAGGTAAAAGATGTCTGACATTTACTCTGTCTGATCTGTTCTGTGTTTACCCTTATTATAATATTAACAACATCTTAATAACCAGCACTAACATCTCTCAGGGGGAGGTGACTATATTAGGAACATAGTTGAGTCAGACAAAATAATTCTCCTGATAACTAGAAAAATGAAGAATATCAAAAGTAATAAAAAGCCAACCTCCACTTGTTGTTTTCTCCAATTTGTTCAGCCCAGTGTGTGTCTCCAGTGACTGTGTGTCTCGACTAGGTCCCATAAGGAGACTGAATAATTTAGTTAGTCGTTCATTTAAACAGACTTTGAAAGATTTCAGTGCTGTTCTGTACAGACAACAAATAGAAATCATTGAACCAATCATGATAAAGCCCATTGCTCATTGTCTTGTCCCAGGTATCAGAACAGGAGATGGATCACATTATAGCTCGATCCACACACAGGGACAAAATGAGCAGGAGCAGACCCTCGTCTCAGTCAGGTTTGTTCACTCACAACTTTCCTCTTCTTTTTCTTACACCTGCACTGCAGTCATTTTACAGGATAGCATTACACTTTTGCTGATTTTCTGTGTTAATTAATTAAATAGTTTTTATGCTGTGGGTTTCTTATGTCTGATTATCATAATCTGTAGGTCTGTCCTGTAAGAGCTCCTACTCAACAACGAAGGACAGTCCTGGAGACAGCTCCCCTGGTCTCAGCTGGACCATGAAGAGATTCCTTGAGCCCACCAGTAGAGTAAGAAGTCATTCAGTATTTAATTATAAATGTGCAAATGTGCAAATGTGATCTGATTAATTGTACATGAACTTTCATGTTATATTAATAGTTTCTTTATTAAACACGACCAACTTATAACTGAAGCAGTTTATTCTTCTTTATTGTCCACACAGGCAGTTTTACTTTTACACGGTGTGTTGAGTAACTGCTTTACTGCATTAAAAAATTGTGTTTTTTTTCCTAGTTTCATTTGATTTGTTTTTCATCCATTTTCACAATTCTGAAGCAGGGCTCCCTGAGCTCAGAGACAGAGTTATCTCAGTACTTCTCCCAGGATGTTTCCAGCCACACGTTCCTGTCTGAAACCATGCTGATGGGCTCACACAGTGATGAGGCACTCCACCAGCAGAGCCGCAGTACCTCCATGGATGACACCTCCTCACAGTCACATGGTAACGTGTTCAACATCACTGTCTTGTAATGTGATAAATATCATGTACATTTTCAGTTTCACCACATTTTGATCATGATTGTTGATTTTGAATCAACAATCAATCTCCATTTTGATTAAACCACATTACCTATGTTTCTCCTCAGATTTCATCCCCTCCCACGCAGAAGTGGAGAGTGGCCCTGCGTACAGCACATCACTAAACAAGGCCCCTGTCCCTCTTAATCACCATGTAGAGACAGTTGTCCAGCCCATTGCCGTCTCTAGCCCCTCCTCGGTGCGGAGCCCTCTCCTCCGTCAGCGACGCGTGATGTGCTCTGAGGATGAGCTCAGTGACGATGAGGACTCAGACAACACTGGAAACGCTGGGCTCTTCCACAGATCAACAACATCTGACTCTGTTAACCTCAACAATGCCCAACCATCCCACATTTCTAAAACTGATTCAGAGGTTATCATTGCTACGTCGTCATTGGATGTAGATGGGGACAGTGAAGATGGTGGGGATTTGCAGAGGTGTGGAAGCAGTGATGTAACAACACAACCCTATGATAGCTTGTCACAGTTTGAAGAGGGCATTACCAATAAGTGTGAATCACCTGGTTCTGAGTCACCCTTCCTGCCAGTCCGCTGCCCTCTTGACTCTAAAGCAGGAGCAGCGAGCAGTGTGGGCTCTGGGACCAGTAATCTGGCCACTGTTAACGAGAACCATACAAACCAAGATGATGGACAGTTGGAGTCAAAGCGCTCCCCCAAGCTTGAACATAAAGCAGTGACACGTGTCAAAAGTATGCTAAGTATTGAAGCACCAAACTTGCCCCAACAGCAAAAGGCTAAAGCTGATGAATCGTCTCCAGGTTTGGCCTCATCTCTTCCCCCTTCCACTGTCACCCAGTGTGGGAGGAACCCCAGGAGTCCTGGGGGGTTCATACCACATCAGCCTTGTAAGAAGGGAGATGCCAGTGAGCTTGCAGGTGTTTGCACCATCGACACAGTGACCCTGAGGAGAAGTGAGAACGAATCTTTTGGACTTAACCTGGAAATTATGTCATCCCCTCTAAAAGTTGTCATCACTGGGTTAAAGCCTGGAGGTGCAGCAGAACGGGTATGTCTGATTGGTTTCTTCTTCAGAGCAGGTCACAGTCAGTGAATGGATGCTTCAGACCTTAGATTTTGAAATTCTTTGACAGTTAGTGATATTTGTGGGTAGAGCACGAGTCGAGTCACTCAGTGAAAGGTTCTTTCTTTGTATTTCCAGGACCCATCAGCCAAACTGTGTCCTGGAGATGAGATAGTAAAAATTGGAGAAAAGCTTGTGTGCTCCTCTAGCTACCAGGAAATCTGTGAGCTCATGCACAACCTTCCTATTACACTGTCCTTAGAAGTCAAGCGACCAGTCTCAGGTAATACTTTGTTTTAATATTTCTTTGTTTAGCGGTTATAGGTCATTCAAACACTTGACACTATGAAAATAGAAGATGCATGTGCATGAAAATACAGATCTGTAACAGTTCAGTCAGAGCTATGATGAAATCCCTCTACAGTGTACGTGTGATTTCAGTCAGATTCTAAATAAGTGTGCACATGCTTTTTATTGGTGCTGTTTTCTAAAACCTTGCACCTACATTATTCACATATATTGTGCTGTTTAAATTGCCATTAATTTTAACTTGTGTTGACAAGTCATTAGTGACAGAATGCTGCTCAGTATGGCTTTAAATAGAGCACCGTATCTTTCCCTTTTCTGGCAAACTAAGATGTAGGATCAACCCTCCCTCACCTACTTCCCCAAAGCAACCTGCACGTGTCTGGCTGTTTATCCATGGTGACTATTTTATACAATACAGTTTACCTGTAGTTACTAGTAGTAGACTGCTCTTAAAGTTCCCAGTATGCTTTCTGTGTCCCAGTTAATAAGTGAACATTTCATAGTACCTTAGTATAATCTTAGTGTAGTACAGACATTGCTGTGGATCGCTTAGTCTTCAGATTAAAGAAATTTAATCACAGTGATATTTATTTACATTACATTACATTTACATTTTTTAAATGGGCCTTTGAATTAGATTATATATATATTCAACATCTACTCAGTTATTACATTTTGTATTGTAACTCCTCTGACTCCGCATTGAAGATTTACTGCTCCTGTCCATTTTTTATTTTGTTGTTGGTAAGCAGTCGAGGTGACATCTTAAAGCATCCACAGCAACATGTCTAGCTCCGTCTGTTTAGTAGTGCAGAGACTAAGTAAACTTGACAGTGTGCACCTGAATTTCACAATAACCTTTTAGTCTTTGCTGACATAAACTAACACCTTGGATACAATGTATAATGCAGTCAGGTGGACACATATACTGTATGTTATACAGTTGTCATTGTTTAGGCCTGTATACCACAACAATGGATTTGAAATTAAAGTTTTATTCATAGACCTCCAATTTTTTCATAAATATTTAGACCATTAACTGCTCAGCTGTTCTGTATTCAGCTGGGTGTCAGTCCCTTGCTAGCATATTTAGAGGTGACCGGGTAAAACTGGTGAGCTTAAGTACTTTAAAAAGTGGCCAGGTCTGAAACAGTTTAATATTCTGCAATGACAAAGTCACCTGAATCCAAATGAGCTACATTTCACTTGAAGTCAAATCCGAGGGTAACACCCCAAAACAACCAGTAAAGACAGGTCAGTGAATGCAGAGTGATGAGAAATCAAATGACACAATAGAATTAATTTATTGTTAGTTTGTCCAATATTTTAAGCCACCCAAAGTGAGTGAATTAAAATTGAAAAATGTAATTCCTATATTCCCCAAACACTAAAATTAAAGCTTACAGTCTACACTTTTACACTCTTGATGGTTTTATTTCAAATCCACTTTGGTGGAGTACAGAGCCTAAATGATCAAAATATATATACTGTATGTGTACCTGACTGTATATAATTAGTGGGTTCTACAGTATATCTGCATGCACACTTTCTTGTGTATGTATGTAAAGACTTGTGTATGTTAAATTTAGTTTAGAGAATTGTTTGCTCAGTGCAAAACTCTCTAAGGACCTTCTACATGAAGGTTAGATTGTGACCCTGACCACTGACATTGTTCTAGTATTATTTTATCGTGTGCTACTGCATGCATCTAACCTAGCTGTTCTCATAACATAGTATTTTCTGTTCTTAGATAACCTTTGTATGGCTGACTAAAGTGTTTGATTTTTATTTCTGGTCCCAGCTGTAGATCGACTGTCCAGTTTGATAATGTCATCAGGAAGCAGTGATGGAGCTGCCAAACTGAACCCAGCCAGTTGTGTTTGGGGGATGTCTAACAAAGTACAAGTAATAAGTGGCGGGAATTCCAAGCACACAACGCAAACAGACCGTGATGTTCAAATACCCATCACCAATATAGATGACATTTTATTAGAAGAGAGCCTTTGTGGTGATGAAAATACACACATTAAATCCCCCTTCAAAACATTATCTAATGAGCCTGTATCCTGCTGTCCAAGCCCGCCTGCTGTAGCCCTGTCTGAGAAAGCTGGACTTCAGGTTCCAGCGCAGTCCAGCCCCCTGGACTGCTGCTCCATTCCGGATGCAGAAAAAGTGGATGAAAAAGGTGCCATGCTCCCTGTAGAGACACCACAGAAAAGCATTTCAGAAAGACCTAATGCTGGTTCTTCATGTATGTACCCTGACAGTGATGACAGTGATTCAGACAGTGACTCCACCAGTGTAAAAGTCAACAAGATGGCCGCCAGTGGGGCTAGTCTTAATGAGCCCTCCTCAGATGAGGAACAAGTGGAGATCTGTTCAGGTGATGCACAGCAAACTGCTGCTGGTGCACACTCTTCTTTAAGGCAGTCTCCCACACAGTCTTCACCTTCTCAGTGTGCCGACAGTAAAAATACAAACCTGGATCAGACTGATGTGTTTCAGGTCTCCTCCAGTGTCTCGCTGACAGACAAAGAAAAGTCTGTGACAGCAGCCTCTTCTCAGGTATTCCAGGTTTCCTCTGCAGAGCAACTACACCAGTCTTCCAATAGTCCAGCACCTGTGTCATCTGTAGAGTGCCACATTAATAGTGCCATTGAACGTTGTGACAAAGTTACATCATGTGTATCATCCAATCCTTGTACCGTAAGTGTTTACAGCAGCTCTACTCCACCAGATTCCCACTGTGTCACTCAGGGTACTACTGCAAATTTGCATGTAGGCGCCTCTGTGACCTCAGATTTACAGAAGCATTTGAACACACAAATGCCCCATCTACCTTCATTAGAATCAGATACCTCAGGGTCAAGCATCAGCAGCTCAGAGACCGGAGTGTCAGCATCAGTGAAAAACAAGGAAAAAATCTTAAATCCTCATGCTAACTCTTCACTTAAGCAGAACTCAGGTCTAAAACTCCTTGATAATTCAGACTTTCCTCTGTGGAGCAGTGACTCTATACTTAAGGTTGAATCTCAAATCACACCAAACTCTAGTTCCCCCAAACTGAAAGGCCTACGTATCAAGAGTAAGAGCAACCCACAGGACCAGTCCCAGGAGCGTACCAGCAGTGACAGCCCAGTCACTTCCAACACCAAAGCTGCCTTGAACCAGTCAACAAAATTACCTCCAGTGGCAACCATGTCTAGCTTTTTGAAGACCAGTAACAACTGCCATGCCTTGCCCAAAGTACCTGACGGAAGGCCAGTCTCACCTGATCACGGACATTTAAGTGACACATCACAAACTGTACAACTGGCCAAGGAGACGGACATGCATTTAGGTTCGAAAACACCAGCCAAATCACAGAGTCAATCGCCCCAACATTCCACTCAGAGAACATTTATAGAAGTTCGGCTGTCTTCTTTATCTAGTTCGTCATCACCAGTCACAGCACGCAGTGAAACTGTAAATATCAAAGACTCTAAACATGCTCAAAGAGGCACAGATAGATTAGCACCTGCACGTTCTCCTGTTATTTCCACAGTAGTAAAAACAAATGAGTTTAATTCACTGTGTTCAATTAAAGAAATTCAGTCTTCAGCCACAAGTAATGTCTCAAAAGTCAGTAGTCCAGAGACCAGTGAGACCACAAAGTCCAGCACATCCAGAGTGTACATAAAGACAGTGGAAAGGAGGAGCCTCTCCACAGACACTGCCTTGTCTGCAGACTACAATCCTTTCTCTGTCCGACATAAGATTAAGTCCTTTGAAAACCTGGCTAACTTTGACAAGCCTGTGGCTAAAAGCAGTGACAGTCAGTCTTATGCTCTGACATATAGAGCCTCACTTAACCAAAGGATTGCTGGTTATATGGGCTTGGTTAATTCCACTGACTGCCAGACGCGGCAAAGGAGATCCTATGTGGAGAATCTGCTGCCTAGCACACCCTACTCCCCTCTTCTTAGTAAATCCCCATATAGCATTACACTGATCGACCTTGAGATTCCACACACAAGTTGCAGCACAGCTGCCCTGACTGTGGACAATCCTGAGGGTGAAGTTCAAAAAGCTCTAGATGGGGTCACACCACAGACCCCTCCAGTGCTGCGGAGGAAACACAGCAAACTTCCCCGCAGCAGGTTACGGCAGCTCAGGGCTCTCAGTATGCCTGAATTGGAAAAACTATGCACGGACGACTTTACAGCTGTAGATAAAACTCCAGAGCTTACGGATGCCGCAGGGACTGAGAGCTCTTCACCTCCTGCAAGGCTGACAAATGCAGATGTGAACAGGGTGAGCCGAGGTGATTCTGGATCCACTGAAGGGACCACTCAGGGAACCCCAGAGACCCGTCAACAGCCTGGTTGGTCCATCAGGTGGGGAGCTCAACTAAAAAAACTGCTCCTTTAAAATCCTGGACATGTCTGATAGATTGTTAGATCTCCTAGAATGTGTTCTCTTTATGTCAATAACCTTCTAGTTTTACTTGACAAAGTTGCATTGTAAATATATATCAATTTTGTGAAGACAAAAAACCAGTGGAAGTAAAAGTAGCAATGGCATTGTAAAAATACCCGAGTACAAGTAAAAGCTCTCCATTTAAAATAGTATTAGAGTATATAAAACAGTATTACCTCAAAATACTTGATACTTGTTCCAGCTGCTTATAATGGATTATTTTAACATCTCGTACCTGTTGAGATGACCATATGTTGGAATCTGTTATACTATAATAAACTGAGTTACTCTATGTAGTGCTGGATAGCCTGTGAATTTATAATTATACTGTATTTTGCCTTGCCTTGTATCTTGTCTTGCCTGACAACTAGTAACATAAGTTTTTCATTTAATTTCACTTCTTAAATCCACAGTTTAAAGGAGCTGGCTGCTTCTCCGACTAGTCAGTGTAAGCTGCAAACACTGCTGCGCTCCCTGACAGCTAAATCATACGTGTCAGCCCTGCTTCAGCGCATTGACGCCCTCGCTGAGGTAACACCATTGTGATGAGACATACAGCTGCACTTCATATCTAGAATGTTCCTATATTACTGTATCTCAGTCCTACGTGCTGCATGCACTATTGTGTCACATTGATTGTGTGCCTGAACTCTCTGCAGGTCAACAATGACACTAGCCTGGTTTTTCTGAGTAAAGAAGAAGGCTCAGGGCTTGGTTTTAGTATTGCTGGTGGAGTGGACCTTGAGCAGAAGGCAGTAACTGTAAGTACAATATGTGTATGCTCTGGAATTTAATGTTATTAATTATTACTCAAATTATTACAAATTTTAAAAATTTTCATTACATGAAATAACTGCAGCCAAAGGTGGAAGAGTAGACAGGGTGACTTCCTGAGCTCACCTGCCTAATAAAGAACAAATGTAAATGATAAATGGATATATAATATATGTATAATGCATGAACGTGTAGCAAAAGAGAAGAGACGAGGCTGGTTGTGTTCTGGACAGTAGGAGGTAACACTGGAACCTTTGTTTCCAGGTTCATCGGGTCTTCACCAAAGGTGCAGCTAGCCTCGAAGGCACAATTCAGAGAGGTGACACCATTTTATCTATAAATGGTGTAAGTCTGGAGGGAAAAACCCACGGAGAGGCTGTGTCCTGCCTGCACCAGGCCAGACTGTCCAGTCAAGCCTTAGTGGTCATTTGGAGAGGCAGTGGCAGTGGACTGAGCCTGTCTACGACTATGTGCTCTGGCAGGAAGACCACCATGGAAGCTGGAGCCGGTATGTTCTATGCTTACAAATAGGATGATATACAGCAATTACACCTACTGTTTACACTGACATTACTTTGTATGGTTGTAACCGGTGAGACTAATTTCAAAACACTCCTTTAATCCAGCTCCCATAGGCCATTTCACATAATTAGCTGTCATGAGTTGGTAGTCAGTTAGAGACACAGACATATTTGTTGACACTCTTACTAAAAAAGAACCCACAGTTTATGCATAAAAAAGAAGTTAAAAATCTGACTTTGCTTTTGATTTTGGGTTCAATAGACTTGAATATTTAAATAACACAGCTTTGCTGGAGAATATCTGTTGTACTACTAGAAAACACTGGAACTGAAAAAAAAAGATTCAGTTAAATGAATGATGGAAAAACACTGTACTGTCAATCATGGAAGAGGCTTGGTTATGTTTCGGGGCTTCTTTGTGGCTCAAATTTCCTTTTGTAATTATGGATGTTGACTGTTTCTCAGTGATGGATGTAGTCCCAGACGGTGCTGTAGCAGTGGAGCTCCACAAGACTTCTGCCGGTCTGGGCTTCAGTCTGGAGGGGGGGAAATCCTCTAGCCACGGAGACAGGCCTCTCATTGTCAAACGCATCTTTAAAGGTGACCTTATTTAGACACACTGCAGGTATCACTGTTAAAGCCAAATACACACCTGAACTGGTGAGCAGGCCTCACCTGCTGTTCTCCTTCATGTGATAATAGTGTGGTGGTATTTTCAATGACGTTTAGGGTATTAATTATAATAAAGCCCTTTAGCTGTACTAGAATGCAAAATAAGCATAACATCCTGGTTACCAACACAAGAAGGGATGCAGGCCTTACATGAACCGCAGAGAACTCATTTGTTTGAGTGTTGCTCCATTCAGCTGCAGGATTTAAGGCCGTCTCTCTTCGGTTTGCCCAGAGTTGGTTCATTTAAGCTACAAACAGACAGAATTCTCAGAAAACTCTAAGGTTATT
The DNA here is from genome assembly GCA_900302695.1 of Helostoma temminkii. Classification (NCBI taxonomy): domain Eukaryota; kingdom Metazoa; phylum Chordata; class Actinopteri; order Anabantiformes; family Helostomatidae; genus Helostoma; species Helostoma temminkii. The sequence continues at coordinate 10,659 of OMLM01001502.1, forward strand.
ATCATTTATTTAACATTATGCTCACAACAAATAGTGTGGCCTTCGCAGCCACTCTGCTCTCTTCCTCTTCTAGTCTCTGGCATGTGTTGGCTGACAGGTTTATACTATGAAGACCCACTGTGACCACGA
>OMLM01001503.1:0-10099 GCA_900302695.1 Helostoma temminkii
ACCCCCTCCCTCCTCCATGTGTCATTAAAAAGGCCTCAGTGAATAGAACAGAGGAACATCATTGGCTCTGCGATGAAAGACAGGCCATAGTGTCCTGAGAGGAATGCAATGATGTATCTCTCTTTCTTATGAGCATCATGTAGAATGATGCTCATAAGAAACAACATAGTCTGAATTTGTGTTTGAATGACAGCTTTGTGTTTGCATTGTGTGTGCGTGTGTGATATAAAATGTTGTTTGAGGAAGATGTTGCCAGGAGTTATTAGTTTTCCTTGTCACTGTTTTGAGTTCCCTGTTCTCAGTTGCATATTGGTGTTTAGTGCAGGTGTGCTCCTGCATGTCTGAAGCATTACATTCAGCGATGCTTCTCTGTATGCTCACACACATACCCACTGGTGCATGTTACATTGCCATTCAGCCTGTGTGTCTCTGTTTACAAGCCTCAGTGCTGAGGTTTTTTCCATCACCTACATGTCAGCATTGGTGAATTGTTTCTCCCTGCATCCCCTATCACGTTGCTGTGGCTGGAGATTGGAGTCTTGACCCAACGTCTTGAGGACGATCTCTATATCGCGATGGCATCTGACAGTCAATAATGAAAGCATTTCATGGCTCCATCTAAGACCTCTCTCCCTTTCACCTGCATTTTCTTCTTTTCAGTTTCATTTACATCTTCCACTTCAGGCTTGCTGTAGCATGACACTCTACTGTACTTCTGTTCCTCAGTCTCCTGGACCCTTATCTGGAACCTTGCCAGTGAAATGGTCCATCTGGTGAAAGTATGGGCCATCAAAGAGACCACTGCATGCTGTGGCTAGATACATTCACTGTGTGTTGAGGGAGCATGATTTTGGAACTGCTCTAATGTATGTATATAATGAACCATGCCTCAGACACAGTGTGGTAATATCTGGCATTATGTGTACATAAGCTTTCAGGACAAAGACAAAACATTGCTGACTGATGTTAAGAATCCTCAGTGCAAAGAAAGGTGACTGTACTGTACTTAAACTTGCAGTAAATGAGACACGCTAGACTTGCACCCAGGAAATCTCAGAATTGTGACAATGTCGTGCTGTCCACTATTCAAAGTACAGTACAGGACAGATTAAACCAGCAACTACCCATCTAGTTAGTTGGAAGTTCATCTGAGGAAAATATTTGTCAGCTTCTAGAAGCTATTTTCTTTCTTTGGTCTGCTGTTTGCTGCCTTCATTAATGGTATTAAATTTAACACTGGTTAGCCCACAGGGTTGAAGTGATCCAAATGTTTAGAGTCTGCACCTTTCTACATGTGAGTAGTTTGTAGATGATTTGCTATAGAAAGTCATTATGTCACATATGAGCTAGTCTCCATTCCATTAGCATCAGAAACTCAGTAAAATCCCCCCTCTGGCATTTCTTTCCTTATTCTTGCTAATCAAATGAAGTATATGTCTATGGATCCATTCATTCATCCATTATCCTGGAGCCCGCCCAGCTGTCATTGGGTGAGAGCCAGCGTACACCCCGGACAGATAACAGGACATGTCTATGGATTTCTGTTAATATTATAAGACACATTTCCAACCAACACAGTACAAACTGAATCCTTTAAGAGTTTAGGAAAATTGTGAAGGATCGGAAAATTACAACTCCAATAAAATAGAACTACAAGAGCGGCAGAACGGGTATTTATGTCATGGTAACAGGGAAGTCATTGTTTCAATGTCCTAGCTGTAAACCCTGCTGTAAAAAAATCATATATTTTAAATAAAAAAAAACAAGTACATAAAAAATAGATTTTTATCACAATAATAATGTTTGAGTCTAGCCCTACATCATACAATAATTAACTATACAAAGAAGGACATTTACTGTAGGTTGGTTATGCATGTATGGTACAGGAAGTGAGTGAGGGTTAATAAATGAACGCTGCTCGGCTGTGGTAATGAAGCCACGTTCCTTTGGCTACATTTTAAAACAACTCTGTGACAGCTCCAGTCCCTCTCATATTTTGCTTATGTAATGAGCCCCCTCCACCACCACAGCTGAAATGCAATTATCATTTGGCTGACACCAAAATGCATTTTCTCGCCTGTGGCCACTCACAATGCTATTTAGAATTTCTCAACTTTAGGCGAGGGCAGGGGGAAAAAAATGCTTTCTTTCTCTCGCTCCTCTCGTCCTAGTTTTTGGGAACGAGCCGGAAAGGAACGGGAAGAGTTACACGACAGAGGAGGAGGGTGAAGAGGAAGAGAAGGTGGAGAGAAAGGATGGAGTAGGAGGGGGAGGGATGATAGAAAAAGAGGAGCGAGGGAGAGTTTCTGGGAGGATGCGATAATGAGGACAGTTAATTCAGAAACAGGGTGTGAGAGGCAGAGATTAGCCCTCTAGCAGGGCGATGCAGTCCACAGATTTTCTGCTCTGAATGGCTGTCAGTGAGCGCTGAGGGCTGGGATGGGCCATCGAGCCGAGAGAAGGCAAGCGACAGTTTTAATTAGGGAAGTGTTTGGGTAAATATGCATTTCCAGGTCAACTTATGCTGAATGGGAGGTAGACATAGAGAACGAATGGATGGACAGACAAAGGAGATGGAAAGCTAAGAAAACTCTCCATGACAGCAGTTAAATGGTGGCAAAAGAAGACAGCTTGTCTTTCTTTTTCTACACTACCATTTCACTGAGATGATATTCACCTGTATTCTTCCACCTCTCTTGAAACTACTGACCTGTCTCTTTCTCCTCTTATAATGTAAAATGCTTCTTTTTCCTTTTCAAATGATGTAGAACCAGTGGGTGAAGGGAAGCTAAGCTAGCTATACCAGCCGTCAAAACTCACATGACATTTTGACAGATCTTTTATTTAATGAAAAGGGAATATACTGTATGAGATGCATTCGATGCACAGAAATATGCAGAGCAGTGCTTATTATTCATCTAAAGCATGTCTTCAGTCAGTGTTGCATGCTGAAATTCATTTCTTCACAGTACTTTTTTTTCTGTTTCAACACGAAACCTTATGACCTTCACTAGTGTTGGAGGGCAAATTTCTGCCTTTCACACATTCCTCTACATCCTCCACTTCATCCCTTTATCTCCAGCTCAATCCCCCTCCGCTCATCTCTGCTTATTGTCCCGGGCCTGTGCCTAAATTCAGCTCTTTCATCTTTGTTTTTATCTGTCAGATCAGTGAGGCGCTAGTCCCTCTCCACATAACTCCTCAAAATATAAAGTTAGAAAGTCTCCCAAATCCGGGCAGATCAATGGATAAGGGTTGGCAGGCCTAGCTAATGGAATGCAGCTCGTGCCCTAGATTAGGATGTTTTCTTTTTTGCTTGGCTGTGGACAGGCAAGCAAAGCCATAAAATATGGTGGTGGTGGAACAGGAGGGGGCAGAGGCACGGCTCTTATCTGGTTACTTGGTGAGACAGCCAGGCAGGTGGATGGCCCAACAAGCAGAGAGATGGATTTGTAAACTACAAAAGGCAGGAAAATGACAATGGGCTTATACAGCTGCTACATAATGCTAATAATAAATCTTTATCTATATCTCACTTTTCAACACAATGAACTATGAACAATATACTCCTTAACTGGTGGAATCATGTAACCAAATATTTTAGCATTTCTCAAAGAGCGATAAGTATCATTTCATCATGAATTCATTAGTCTTCTAGTTTTGGCCATCATATGGCATCATTATGCTAACACAACTAATGAAAAAAAGTTGCTGAAAACCTGGCAACATGATCAGGTTTTAACCAGTCACCCAGATGTTCTAAAAACCACTGAACTGCAACGGTCCATACCCATGTTGTGTTATTACCAATAGGAAACACGGTTAAATTGCACTATTAAGACCCCAGCAGTAAGAATTAAACTGGTAAAAATGTGTACTGCTCAGCTCCCAGGAGTTACTGTGTGTTACAGTATGAATGTGAAGCAGATAGCTGCTAAAAAGCACAAGAACAAAATAAAAAGAACATTTTCCCTTTTGCCTACAACACGAACGGACAGCACAATCCAAAGGTGCCTTTTTCTCAGAGCACCGATGGGACAACAAGGAAGGATGAGTCTGAAAAAGAAACAGAATCTTGAGGATGTAAGACTCTGCTGCTGAGCCCACACAGAGAGCAGGGCAACAGTAACTCCAATGGGCTTTTTGTGATTACATTTTTGCTAAATGGGATTAGTGAAGAGGGTATACAGTTGGACGCACTCAGCCACAGAAAGGCCCAGTGGAAGAAGTGGGGAAATGCTCATAAAAGATGGATATCTTTCTTTCACTCCATCTCTCTCACTTTATCTTGCCGCTAATAGCATTTTCAGGCATCACTCGAACAATGAGTGCACCGTCTCCTCTGAAGTTAATATTTGCATGTGTTTGTGAGCAGTGTTCAAAAGAGCTCAGCATGCAACAAGAGGGCCTTCGGTGCTGTGAAGACAAGCTAATGCAGCATCTTTAAGAGAAGCAGGGGCTTCTTAGAGATCTAACAAAGTGGATAGATGTTGTACATTTTCTGAAGCAAAGTCTCAAATTCAAAAATACTGTTAACCAGTTTAGGGAAGGGAAACAAAAAAATTTTCCACGTGATGGCAGAAGGTTTTGTCACAGTGGCTAAGGTTATGGAGTTGAAAAATCCCTGTGAGTAAATGTAGCTGTGCATATTTGTCACAGTACTACAGCAGTTTGGGTTTTACTTTATTAAACAAACCCTACAACAACGGGAGCAGATGCCCCCTGTAGACCTGCCACTGATTATTGAGACTCTTTTGACTAAAAACTGAAACTGTCCCCTGAGGCTAAATTAAGTGCTGAAGATGGGGCCAGTACCACACAGAGCAATGGCTCAGTGGACAACAGTAATGGAAGACTGAAGATGATTTTTTTGTTTTTATACAGTATTTGAACAGTGATTTGTATGACACACTATTCAATAAAACACTGGTGTAATATTTCAAACAAAAAACAGGAGCATTTTCCTTGGGGGGTGAATTGCAGCAGGGGCAGCATAGTGTGGAGGTGAATTATTGGCAAAACACCCCACTAAGTCATAGTTAGCAGTGCTGTGAAAGAGTTAGGACACTCTTTGTAAGGTGTACTGCATGCAATTTGTCAGAAAAATGGTTTTGAGTCCCACTGACCTGAAATTATGGCACTTTGTTGAAAAATTGTAACAATTTCTGCTTCTATATTTCACAGGGTGTCAAGCCATTTGTCGTTGGAGTGAAAGGCCTCCAATATTTGTTATCAAATTTTAAAAAAGTTTTAAAGCAATGTAACAACAGCAGACAACAACAGATTCCTGGAAAGCATGATTGTAGAATAGAAAATAGACGATGCAGCAGAGAAATGTAAGAAAGTGGTAAAAAACACTAAACAAACAAAAAAAAAACAGATGTTTTTTATGTAGGGCAACTGAGTCTGATATTTTGGGAACTATTGTAAAATACATGGTTTATATTAAAATGCTGCCTTCTCATACAGATGGGTTTAATTTGTAGCCATTTTGTAGAAGAGCTTTTCTGTGAAATAACAGCCTAAATGCAGAGTCAAAGGCTTCTAGTGCTGAAAAAAATACAAAACAGTTCAATCAAAAAAGCAATCTAAAAGAAAGATAAGTCAGTCATAGCTTCCACTGTGCTGCTGGTTGCACATGTGAGTGTAGTGGTATAAAAGCTGGAGTAATTATCCTGAGTATTGTCGTATCAATAATTTGAAACCCCAGCGATATACTAATCCTCAATGCTGTTCAAAATAGTAAGTGGATTCTGTTATGAAACAGGAAAACTACAGCTGCTGTGCCGATGTGATATGATGTAGCACTCTGCTCACAGTCAGCACAGCTGTCGCCCCTGACTGGTGAAAATGAAACCATTATTCACAGCCTATGTGGTGCACATGGAAAAAAGAAGTGGTGGGAAAATGACAAATAGATTGAACTGAACCACCTAATTTACAAAGTAAATTCAACCAAATGACTGCTTTGTTTGTCATTTGATTTAGCCTTCTTGTTTTTTTGTAGCCTTATTGTGACACTAACAGTTCTATAGTGACAGTAGCCTAAACATTTTTCCCATTGCTGTTTCATTTTAGTTTTGTAAAACTTAGTTTCTTTATGGAATTTTGAATTGAATTTCCATAACATTAAAACTAATATTGTGTAGGACCTCCGCTGTCACCAAAACAGTTCTAACCAAATAAGTCATGGATTTCACAAGTTGTCGGAAGGTGTCCTCTATTATCTGGCACAAAGACATTAGCAGCATAACCTGGCTTCCATGGTTGGGAATCTCATAGTGCATCCTGGCTCCCACAGTTACCCAGGTAAATGACTACGGAAAGTACATTATCTGTGGAATTAAAGTACACGGTTTACCCTTTGCTCCCCATGCGCTTCCATGAGCCATCCATAACCCCGCTGCCAGTTCACAGTTGGCCTTCCTGTGTCAACATTTGGTAGATACTGACCACCACACATGTCCATAGAGGGTGCCTTTGGAGGCTCAAGCCCTTTTCCTTAATCAAAGGTGCCCCCTCAACATTGACTATCCCTCTAGGTTCCCAGCCTCTCTTTTAAATTTTATAACAGATAACCCAACTCTCTTGATTAAAACATTTCTACATAAATGTAGTACTGTGAGGAGAAGAGAAAGGAGAAAGCAGGATTTTTATCATAAATTGTATTATCTATTTCCCACAATGGAGAACAATGAGCAGATGTTTTCTTTCCTCGCAGCTCAAGGCCTCAGGTAAAAATCTAATTAAAACTGAGTTTTGTTGTGATTACTGCGCTCAGGTAATCAGGTAAAAATAAATAGCTGTGAGTTCTATCAGTAGTCTCAAATTATTTTTTGTTTGCTGTTTTTAGTGTGTACAATGTCTACCAGGGAGATAATGATATTTATGTTTATTAATAACTACATACATTCAAATTGTAATACTGGAAAATACTTTAAATTAGCTCTGCACTGATAGATGTTTTCTATCATAGATAGAGCTTTCTTACATTGAGCTTCTGCAAATATACTTGTTCTGACCCAGTCATCTAGCCATCACAATGTGACCCTTATCATAATTTATCACATCCTTAAACCTCTTTCTGTTTCCTGCTTCCAGCAAATCAACTTCAAGAAGACGATTCATGTGCTGCCTTGTATACCCCACCCCTTGCCATAGTAATGAGATGACCAATTCCCTTTATCTGTAGTTTGAATGTTTTGGCTGATTGGTGTGTTTCTGTTGTATTTTGCACTGGTTTGGCTTGGACATTTGTAACTAAAAACTGTGTGCGCAGCAGCAAAATAACAAACAAACTGTAATAAGGCTATTTAAAGCACAGAAGAGAACATTTGTCTATTAATCTGAAATAAAGCAGCCATAAATGACAAAATGTCTAGGCCAAGAAATTTGTAGTAGTTATTTTAATCTCAGAAAGGTAACAAACCCTTCAGTAATAAAAGTAAATTTAGGAAAAAGCATATAATATTTTTATATTTTTATTTAATTCTAACATATTAGTTGAACGTTTAGCAATATACATGTGCACTCCTGCCAGACCATTATATGCCAGACCAGCTAAATAAACATGTCCAACATTTGCTGACTATTTTTAGTGAATTAATGAGTGTCTAATATGTGGAGAAATTGGGAACTACAGATCTGAATCCTCCTGGCTGAATGTGCATCAACCCTCATCCACCATTTTACATCAGGGAATGAGAACAGCACTCCCCCTGCCCTCATCTATCTCTGTGGTCAGCATCATGATTCAAAGCACACCTGCGATCCTGTTTGATAAGTAGTTCAGAGTAAAACAGGGCAGACGAGGACACCCCAACTCCGTCCTGTTGTCTTTGTTCTTTCTGTCAGTGCTGTAACCTACAGGCAGCTCACTGACACAGCAGAATCATAAACAACTTCATTTACATTTAAGGTATTTAGCAAAAGCTTTTTACCCAGAGTGACTTCCACTGACTGAGCCGTTTGGAGAAATGTGTAAATTGTACCTGTGATGGCTGTGTAATTAGACAGATTATGTAGGCCACTTTGAAAGCCCTGATCTCTGATAGTGGTTGTCAGAGTTTTAATGAAATCATTGCAAAGGAATACACGTGAGACGAGCCATCATATTTATCATCCTGCCTGAACCTGAATCATCTAAAGAGAAACACTATTAGAGAGACATCTGTAGAAGTCTGAAGCACATGAAATGATCATGACAGTCTTTGAGAACATGACCGTTGTTTTTAAAGAACTGTTTTCTCTCAGTGTTATATAAGCTAACAGAACCTGACAGTCTCAGCTTTAGGCTGCAGTTCTTGCAGTTCTTCCCAGCTTGTGTTTGCCATATTCATTTCATATTTAGCTTCTCTGTCCAGAAATCAAAGTGATATATATCTTCAGATAGGAAAACCTGAAATATTCGCTTACAAGGGCTCATTCGTTTGCTGAGTGAATCTAAATGACACCGATATATAGTATGATCATCACCCTTAGGGAGCCATTTACATTTAAGGTCTGAGATGGAAAGGTTACTGATTCACAACTGAATGAATCGTCGTTGTCTCTCCCCCCTCCTTCCTTCGGAACCACCATCCCGAATTCACCTCAATCCAAAACTATCAATCAAAGTAATTAAAAAGACATCACTGAAATGTCAATGTGCTGTAATAAAGCTTATTAATGGTGCCCACATTTGCTAGAGCCATCAAATGATGGAAGGCCAGATGTTTGCAGCTAGAGGGAGATGAGCATTTAAATGAACTGTGATCACTGATTCTAAGTACCTGTAGGTTTTTTTTATTTAAATGTAGAAAAATGATGAAACTAAAATGCACTTGCATTGGTGTTTGTGGTTTTTGGGGTTGAATTATAGTTTTTTGAGAGAAGCAGTATTGTGTTGAATAGAAGGAGGTGACTGTGTCTCCCATAGCACAGGTGGAAAGGACAAGGTGCTTGCTGAAAAAGAGAGTAATAAGGCAGTGAAGTAAAAAGGGGGTTGACTAAAGGAACAATGAGAGAAAAAATGATAAAGAACAAGGCACCGGGGGTAGAATGAGATGTTATTAAAAAGTAAAACACTCATCAGTCCTTGGTTAGCAAGACAGAGTGAATGGCACTAAGGTCAATTGACCAGACTTGCTCATTTATGCTAATTATTGCAGTTGGAAAAGGGTGAACCCTGGTCCAGCTGTTCTTACTGAATTACCAGGCAAACATTAAGGTAACATTGCCAGCATTGGGTTGCTTTTCTGTGGTTTGATGGCACGTGCTAGTCTATTGCAATTCACTTTGAATCCTGTTAGCTTTGCATATAATGTATTTACATATTTCTGGTGCAAGGCGTACCAGGAAAAAGAGCCCCAAGCCCACTGAGTTGTTTTGCTGTACATGGTTTGCCAAGATAATTCTTCAGTGGATGGGTTTGTAACGACATGTGGTTTCTCTAAGGCTGTGTGCTGTCACTAGCAAGGCATGAAAACACAAAATATGTCTTTCTGGAGCTCAAACCTTCCTTCTTAATTAATAGGCTAATGTGATCTTACAAGGACCTTCATCTCTCTCAACCTCCCACTATCAAAAAGGGAATGCCACTGTGTGTAAGTAGTGTTTACTCAGTAGAGGTATTTTACTGAGTGATTAAAAGAAGTTGCCAAAGTTACTGATTTGCCCACACACTGTGGCAATGTCTGTTCAGCCAAAACTGGATGCAGTGTAGCTCCAGAACATTGTTCCATTCATTTATTTTGGTCTAAAAATACATAAATTTGAATCTTATACTATGTGCCCATTGAGAATTTTGCAATGTTCTCCAATACAAACTGGCATAAATGCTTTTTATATGGCCAACTGACCAGCTCACATCATCCTTCACATGCACCTGCTACAGTATGCACATAGAAACACACCACACATAGCAACAACAAGGTTCTGCAACCCCAATTACTGGACTGGTAAATATAACTATCCTACAGCCTGTGCTGAAAAAGGCCAGAGCCAGATGCCTCCATTTTGGCTGAAAGCGAGGACGCACACAAAAGCCTGGCAGACCGCGCCAAGCAGCATGATGAGAAAATAAGAGCCAGGAAGAGGGTGCAGGGGTGGAGGGGTGGGC
>OMLM01001503.1:10119-32231 GCA_900302695.1 Helostoma temminkii
GGAGGGGTGGGCAGTGAGGGTGGGAACAAGAGTCCACATGGAAACAGTTGAACAGATGATGTCTCAGTGACAGACCACACAATCACTAGAATGGATTTGACAGATTTAGAGTGCTTAGATAAAGGTTAGACAACAGTTGAATAGTGCAGAAGAGAAAACAACAGAATCTGACAGGACTTGACCAGCTGGGTTAAAAATATATTTACATTGAAGCAACATGCCATATTATGCAAAGAGAGATCATTTTGGACAGCACCAAAGCTTTCTTTTCTTTTCTTTTCTTTTAAGAGTTCTGTCATCCGACCCTTTTGACTTGCTTCTCAGCTGTAGTGACAATAGACTCATAGGGAAGCCAACACATTCTCATTCTACAGCACCAGATAATGACGCTTCCCGTGACGAAATATTGACACGCCTGGTTTGTTACCGTAGTTGATGGATCTCCCCATGCATCTCAAACTGCATTCTCAAAGGATGTGACAAACCGTCAGTATCTGACTTTGTATATGAAAACTTTTTAGCACGTAAAAGTCCTTAATAAGACTACTTTTTATCAAGGTATTTGATAACCTGATTCTACGAGAGGTAATAAAGTCCCACTATGGCCTTATTGGTATCACTTACCCATTGATTCCAAACACTGGAAATGTTATCTCTTTGGCAAACACTTATCTGAATGAAAGCCAGTAACATAAAATCATGTCCAAGGCTCCACTACATTGTAAAACTGCCATTTTCAGAGTACGGCGGTTCAGAGGGGTATCATTGCATGGTTAATAAAAAACAGCAGCGTAGATACATAGAGACAGTTATACATCATACGATGACTGCTTAATCCATAGAGTGAACATTTGGGAAACTCAATGAGATGTCTGTAAGCTGCAGTTCCAGGCAGGCTGGCAGTTGAAAATGCACTGTAAGTGATCTTGGAAGCAATAAAGGATCGTCCGTCATCTCAGACATACTTAAAGTCAAGATTCTTTTCAAACAGCTCGTCTGTATTCCTTTACCTCTTCGCCTGCAACATGTGTAGATGTCAGACACGACAAAGAATAGAGAGGTCCACACATCCATACACATACTGTATGAGAGTGAACATGCACATGCTCAAGGCACAGTCCTTCCGACAGATCTGATTAAGGCGTGTGTTCTATCTAAGGTGGCAGCGGTGAAGTCACAGCCCAGGGCTCATTTATTTAAGAGGGGGAATAATGAATTCTTTGTGGCATCTCATCTTCCAATCACTATTAATCTGGCTTTCTGCAGGTATCTGCACAGCGGTCCATGGGCCTCTAGACTGGAGACTCACACATTTAGATGCCTTACCCATGCCAGATTTACAGCCTGTCACCCTAAGGATGCTAATTGTACAGGAGTTTTACAGTCTCCCCCAAGTCTCCTCCAGCTGTTAAAAAAGTTAACATCCATGTCGTCCATCACACAGTCTCAGCACAGCGCACAGCTATAGTTATTTTACAAAGCAGCCTTTTATCACTACCCCAATTTTGCTTTCACTTTACTGCCTTTCATTGTTTTGGTATTGATGGGTGAAATATTTGAACCTTTGGAGTGTCATAATTTCTCTTTTACAGCGTGCACGACACAGAGAAACACACATTCACCTAAACCAATTTGTGCCACAGTCGGACGAAGAAGTCATTTACCCTCCATTGAAAGTGGCTAAAAAGAAAGGCAGGGGATTAACCGTAGGCCAATTACAGAGTTGGCTAAACCCCGTCTAACTGGAACAAATACATGGCAGAGACCAGACTTTTCCACCACGCGTTAAGTTGAAGGGGAGGTGAATAAAAAAACAGCAACAGACAGAATAAATGAGCAGACACAAGAAAGGAAGGACAGACAGAGGGACTATGACACATATGGAATATAGGATGGTGCAATTAATGCGGTAATACTTTATAATTTACTGTGTAAATAAATACATATATTTTAGTATAAGGTAACAGGGTGCAAGTTTAGCAAATACAGGGTCAAAACTGAGGAACTTATTTGGGAATTATTTATACTGTATGTTATTAAAAGATGTATTTTAACATAACCTATTGTATATGGCCAATGTGCTGAGAAAAACCTTAGCGAGACCAAGTATTTTTGTAACAATATATATTACTATGTACTTTTGTATGTATTATTATAAATAAAGGATGAACATTGCTAAGCAGCAAAACTGGAAATCTAAGGAAGACTGTTATGCCTTTATTCTCTAGAATCTAATGTGAAAATCCACTGGAGCTAAAAGAACACCGCTGGCATCATTAGGTCTATCTATTTTGAGTTTAGCCCCAAATATATTTGGTCCTGTCAAAGATGCATTTCCCACTAAGGCCACTGAGTGATTGTGAAGCAGAGTGGAACTAACTGAAGCATTGGAGAGAGGGGTAGTAATTCACCAGCACACGTGAAGGAGGAAGTGGGATATTTCAAGAAGGAAAATTGAGTTAAATAAATAAGCTTGTAGATTAAAATGTGTTTGAAACAAAGTTGATGACCAAAAGTGAAACTGCAATGCAAACCCAATACAAGCCGTCTTTTATGTTACACACAGGAGTGTCCACAGTTCCAATTTCACAAACCTACCCTGCCCCAGACCTGCAAAGCTCAGTACCTGGACCCAACCAATTAACGTGACTCGATCTGTAACAGTCAACTACAACATTAATGTCACCTTAACGATTTACACAGCAATTTAACCTTTGCGTGTATGTGTCTGCAATAAAAGTTTTAATTATATTACTTATTATATATGCAGATGAAACTGATGCCTGCCAGCCCAGGGCAATTATGACTTGTCCCCTTATCATTTCAATTGCTAAAAACTCCCCTGGAGAACACCAACATATGGGGAAGAAGTAAAGACCTTAGAAGTAAGGTGAATCAGATAAGAACTGATATAAGAGTGAAAAACACTTGAGGAGAAAAAGATACAAACAGAAGGATCCAGATGTGTAGAGACAGTGTGTCGGTGTAAGTGACTCAGGGCAGGTTGTATCCAATGTGACTTTGATAAAGAGTGAAAGGCTACATGCTACATCGTGGCCTCAGCTGACACTAACCTATGCGGAGTGACACCGACAGGGTGAGAAAGGCTGAGGACAAGGTCTTGCTGGAAGATACTCCAGGTCGTGATGTATTACATACCCGAGTGACATGAAGGTCAACAACAGTTGCTCGACGGGAGTTGCTGATACAGGCTGCGTGGAGATTTCCCTGACTGTCAGCTTATGTCTACAACACGCGCCACATTCTACCTATCAGAGACTGTCCAAATCAAGCCTCTCTCAAACACAGGTAATGCCCTCGCTTTGACAGTCTAGTCGGCTCATATTTGAATGCGAGCAGGAAAGAAAGCGATAAAGCTAGAGCCCTCTGTACGCACACACTGAGTCACCTATGTGAGACGGGGTGGCACGAGGCAGCTCAGCTCTCAGTGGAGAACATATTCAGGAAGCGCTGCTTTATCAGATGCCACTGAACACAGCAGCAGTGATATTACACCATCAGATTCAACATCAACTCTCTTGACATTTCTTTCCCAGTTGCTCTGGTTCCAAAATGGCTGCAGCCAACAAATGTCAGAGAGGGGATCAACATCATCGTAGCACACACCTTTTACATTGTAGACATATATAGCATCGGAGCAGTAGATTAAACAGTGCTGCAAGGCACTGACTGGAAGTTTACAGTTTAATTAAAGCTTGCTTTAACTTTTGTGTTTGCTGAGGGAATTGGTGTTTTCTCCCCTTCACTAACCAACAGGGAATGGAAGACGAGCATCACGTCCCTAAACAGGACAGGAGTGAGGACACACTTGACATATGCTGTTAATATCCTTTAAGAATAAAAGCAGCTCTAACAAGCATCATGGGCGCATATGTTTATTGTTTGCAGAATATGGGAATGTACCTTGAGAATACCATAATGAAGTTTTTAGATTCTGCAGCTGGTGCTTTTTAGGGAGGTATTCTCTGTACAACGCTGACTGTAAAATTGACAAAGATGCTTTCATTCTAAATATGTTATATCATTCTAAATATGTTATAGTTTGAGTCTCCTGGCATTTTTATTTTAGTTGCAAACTCATTTCTAATAGCATATTACATATTCTGTGTATATTTTCTACGCTAAGAGAGGGCTGGGAATGATCAACAGCAGACAAGCTTCATTGGAAAAAGACACACAGGTGTTTTCTCTAAGTATCTGTCACTATGTCGCCATCTGTCTCACTCTCTCATGACGTGAGCCTTTGCAAATTTAGCAGAATACTGAGGATGAGCGAGCTGTTGGGTGAGGTCTCAGCCTGTGTCTTTGACCACACCCTCCCCTTAGCGCCTGTCAGGATACGCTGCTCCATATTACTGGCAGATTAGGGTGACCTTACCTCTTTTTATCTCTCCAGACGGACATTAGACTTTCTAATGTGGCTCCAGACTGAGCTGGGGATCTCATCTAATAAATGCTTGACTAAACGACCCACCAGGCTATAGCTCCATCTTTACCATTTCTTTTTCATTTTCATCATTCCAAGGGGATAATTAAGAGCCGGAGACTTGGCGGCACTGGTAGTGGAGGAGTGGGTGGGTGTCGCGCTCTCCTCCTCTCAGCTTCACAGTTTAAAAAGTCAAGCTAGTGTGTCATCTTTGCCAGAGCTGTAGTGACGTGTGGTCACGTGATCAGGCTGCTCTCTACATCTTATATGCTTTTTCTTCTACATTCTGATGTGCAGCTGTGTAAGTCAGTAATCACAGTGATGCAAGGATATGCAGGGAAAGTCTGTAAAAACAAACAGCCAGCTTCCCGATTAAGTCAATTTAATAAGTTCATTTTTGTTTGAAATTATATACAGATATGCCTGAGAACGTTTTGTTATGTTCAGTATCAGTGCATTTGTAGCATTCTATTTACAAGTAACATTTTGCCTTTATCTTAACAGAAAATACCTGCTTCAGTTGTCGTCACAAACGCTTCTTTGGGAGGATCTTGCTCTCATATCTCTGCAGGTGCATTAACGCATGACTGCATGAACTAACGCAACAACCATCAGCCTGCCTGTCCTCATGACCTCCATCATATTATTCAACCAGCATCTGAATATTTACTCTGAAAGCAATCTTCCAGTAAAGCCTTGATTACACTTATGCTTTAGTAATCATCAAGGCAATTACTGGAAAAAACCTTTCTGCTGTCTGTTTCACCTCACTGAGCACGGACATGGACTGATGGCTGTGACTGCATTGCATTTGTGTGTGGTTTAGATTTTAATTTGGGTGCATGCACTTGTTATACAGCATATTTTACATATACACCTATTTTGTGGCGATGGCCTCTCATGCTGGCACAGCATTTTGTCTTGTAATTAAGCTGATTATTCTAGTTTTACACTTCACTGTTTACTGCACCAGTGAATAAATTCAGTAAAAGCTCACATTTTCACACGTGTAGATTGTTCTCTATATCGTATGTTACACACTTTATGGTATTTCTTCATTGTCATCAGGCCTTACAGAGATGTAAACAGTTTATTTGCCACACTTCTCATTTCTCACAACCCCCTCTTGATATTCTAGGACCCTCCACTTTTACACATTACACCATGGTAGTGCTGTCCCAGCTGCCTGGGTGACTCTCTCCATTATCAGGCCAGATGTACTGCTAATTGTCATGGCAAGCATGGCATATCAACACCCTGCCGAGACTGCCTCCAGCATGGGGGGAGACTTATGACGCATGTGTCTGTATGCATGTTTGCATTCGTATGTGATGCTCTGACTGTGAAAACGTTCCTTCCTGCTTCCCCTCTAACCCCTCCAACCCTTGGGATGTCCCTGTCAACATGAAGCGCTGTGATGTGATATTGTGTAAGCGCTTTGCCTTGTAGACAGGTGTGACAGAAGCCTGCTAATAATCGAGCTTTGTGGCCTATGCATGAAGGCCAAAGGAAGTGTAGAAGGACCACACACTGCTGCAAACATGGTGGGGGGGAGCACCACAGCTGAAAAGCACTACTCCGAGCCATTTGAACCAGAGAAGGCTCACTAATCTGGGCCTTGTTAAAACAGCAGGCGGGGGCCCCTAGAATAGCTCCAGGGTGTCCTCCTCTTCTCTGGTACCACAGTCAGTGCTCAGATCACTCTTCCCAGGTGGGTTGTGTGTGTGTATCTGTGTGTGAATGAGAGAAAGACAAGGTCTGGATGTGGAGCGCCTGTTGATTATGCATCTTATTTTCTCTCTGATGATAATACATCTGCTGCTTTTGGAAACAGACCACTGTACACCATTACATCTGTTGATTAGCTCGCTGATTGTTTTTGACCAAGTGGATCCAGAGAAAGGCATTATTGATGCTCAATACATCTGCTTTATGACTGCCAGTGTAAACAGCTCTGAGACGCTGTAAGTGATTGCTGTTAATACATCAGGGAAATTGTCTCCTCGGCCTTGACTATTGCCTTTTTCTAATCATTGGGACTGCCAGCTTTGATAACTATGCCCTATCTGTCACATATGTATGGATTGCACCCTGGTTGACTGAGCAAAGATTGCACGGAAATGTAAACTAGTGAGCAGGTGGAATAAGCAAGATGGGGGAAAAGCCTCATTCGTCAGCACAGATGACAGCGGCCTATTCCTCGTCCATTTATCATGTGACTGTAGCAGTAGTGCAGATCACACAAAATCCAGTGCGCTTTCAAATGGTATACCCTACATGTGCATTGTACATGAGTCAGCGGTAACTGATGTCCAACCTGGTCACCATAGAAGGGGCTTAGGCTCAGCAGAGTAGCTGGGGGAAGCTAGTTTTCAACTGTGTATTAATCAAACAGGCATGTGGGTTCAGCTAATTGCTCTGGGAAGACATCCAACTAGCAAGCCATTTTTTTCTCGAGTTGGCCAGCCTCTTTACTCAGGAGATGAGCAGCTTGACAGCTACTACCGAGTCTTAGCTGAGTGGGAAGGATGCACATGTCCAAAATGAACAGGATAATAGACTTGGTGAAATCTTTTTTTTGTGACTTCTTGTGCAACCCTAATGAGCCTGTGCCACCCCCAAGTAGCACCAATCTTCTGGAAAATGTCCAATCCTCTGCTGCTATGGATAGATTTGCTAATCTGCCCACATCCCTAAACGTCTCACATCATAGTCTGTGCTGAAATAATGTCAGCACATTTTCCTTTTTTGAGTACTATATGGAAACACTGTTTCTTACCCTCATTATAGTCAAACTGGTGAATTCTTCCTTCTTGTACTTGCACTAGCTCCCCCTCAGCCTTTTGCTACATCAGCTACAAATATAAGGGCACTTATTCAGCATATCATTCTGAAGCCTGGTTCTGGGTAAGTACAACAGTACTGACTCAGCAACGATGGAGAGAAGGAAAAAAAACGTGATACAATACAAAAAATATATATATATTAGTGAGACAGGAAGTGAGGAAATGAGGAAACAAACAAGAATAACCTCAACCCATGAGTCACATTCATTAAATCTGATCACTGGTTTGAAATGTTATAAAGGGACTGCAAACACCCAATGTTTGCGACTGTGTTTGGTGGCTTCTAGTAGCCTGATAAGTTCATGGTTTTTTTGGATTTGTTTTTGTTTTTCTTTAACCAACCAATAATTATCTCACATCCAGTAAAGTACCTTTTAATTTCTACGATATATATATATGAAGCACGGAGAGTGAAATTTACAAGTCAAGGTGTGGTTGTAAACTCAACAACTAAAGGCTGTTGCTGATTCTTCCATCTCATCCGGATAAACCTAAGAAACTACTCCCAGCGGCAGCAGCCAGTGAATGAATGATGAACTTCCTTCTCCTCCTAAATTGTGCAGGAATAATACGACGACACCAATCCTTCAATCACTTATTAGAGGTTTCTCCCTTGTGGCTTTGCTTCCCCTAAATACTTGGGAGGGAGTATGTAAAACTGCTTCTACTCAGCGAGAATCAAAGAGCCTGAGAATTGTCTTGATTCTTGACTTTGATGAATATTTTCAGTCTGACACAGTTTGTTGTTTTGCATTGTTTAGGATTTTTTTTTCTATTTTGCATCTCATAAACGTGTCAAAAAACAAATGATCTTCTCCCTCATCGGGTTTTCATTCGCACAGCTCTCTGTGAATGCAAGCTTAAGGGAAACAATAGGCTCTTTTGTGTTTTGTTTGCTGAAGCCCTTTTTGCAGATTTGGCTGCTTGAGTATTTTCCTCAAACTGACCCCTCCTATGATGTTGAACGGTAGCCGAAATGAATCAAAGCGAGTGAGAGCTACACTATTTTCCCCCACCCCTTCTCTTCCATCTCTGATCAAATTGAGAGCCAATTCTGACACAAAAGAGGCACAAAGAGGATACGGTCGATGAATAGGGTCTTACAAATTGCAGACAGATTGTTGAAAAGAGGAAAAGGGGAATTGTGAAAGAGCTTTAAGCAGCAGCAAAATTTGTGTGCATTTATATTGTCAAAATAAATGAAATTTTAATACTGTGATGTATAAACAAAATTTAATGACAGCACTAATACTATCACAATATATTGTTTACATTAGTTACAAACCATCCTTATGTCAGAATTACTGTGATATATACTGCTACATGAACTACATCATACGAGGTTGTGTATATTTGAGGCTATATACTCTACCTGTCCTTCCCCTATTTTCACCAGACCTTCAAATTCAACCAAAATCACTCTTTACAGCAGATTTACCAAAGCAATACAGCAGCTGCAGCAGGCGAATCCTATTTGCACCTTATCAGCCGAGTGATAGCACATGAAAGATTCAGCAGCGAACATTCATGGGATGGCCTCTACGACAGGTTTGAACAGACCTCAGGGGCCCATCATGCTTCGGTTATCGTCAGTTTGACAACAGGATTTCATCTCTTGGGGGGAAAGAGCGAGGAAAACAGGACAGTCGACCTCTCTTAGTGCTCAGCGAGCTAAAAACTCAGTCACCCATATCAACAGAGATGGATTACTGGTGAAACTACTACTCGACCCATGGAGAAGAAAAACTTGAAAGGAGAGAAGAGGGTGATAAGCGAAATGTGAGGGATCAGAAGTTTTGCTCGGAAAAAAAATATATGATAACTTTTTTTTTTTTTAGGTTTGGCCTTTGTTTCTAACAGTAAAAATGAATAACAGAGCTGATCCAAACTGTCTTTTGTAAACATCCATCACAGTTTACTGACCTATTGCCCAGTCTGGCTTTGACCTACCATATTCACTGTGGTTGTACACACTGCTTATGACTCACAAGCTTCCACATCAATGGACAGTTGGTTGGGTGAGAATTAAAATGGGCTGCAGTGACACTACACTAACACATCAGCACAACTTGGTGCTAGCTCTGGGCTGTTGCTAGTGCTGTTCCAAAGTTGTGTCCATTGACTGTTAGTTTTACCACCAAATGTGTTTCTGAAAACAAGTGTCTCCTTCTACTTGCTTTGGTGCAGATTTGCTCACCACGCCAAGGAGCACAGTTAAATTTGGTAGTTCCCACACCCAGACCATAGCTGGCAGGGCACTACTGCATTCAAAAACACACTAGTTACAAGCTACATAAAGGAGAAATTTGCGCTGTATTCAAAGTGTTTAAACAGGGTAATTATCTTGGGCTGAAACACAATGGAATAATGAAGAAGAATTAGTATTAGTCCACCAGTGTTGACAAGTTCAGTTAATTTGCCCACATTCATCAAAGTGCAACACTGTTTACTGGTGTCCTGAGCAGTAAGGAGACAGTGCCAACAGGGCTAAAATCACTATATACATTACATTTGAGTTGAATTACCTGGCATTGCTGAATTGGAATGATGTGAAGCATCAGTATTGCTAAGTGTAAAACAGGTCAGAGGACGCTTTCTATAAAATCTGACTTTACCAGTCAAAACTGCCACTTGGAAGTTGACTTGAACACTATTTACAAGTCAGAAACAAATAATTACCAACTTCTTTTACAGGAAATTAATATGTGGTTTACTTCCAAATAAAACTGTTTGGATAATATGGCCCTTGGATGATGGACAATCTGTTTCATCGTCTGCTCAGATGACTTTGTTGTAGCTGTGTTGCTCTGTTTCCAGATTGCAACAACTACTTAAATCAGTACATCTTTGACTTAACAGATGGAAATAATGGCCAAGAGTTACCAAAATATGACCTCAATAGTGATATCTGAAAATATGAAATTTATTTTAAAAAATGTGAAATGTGTCTTCTGTTTTTTCAATCTTTAACATTCCTCTACTGCCTTCATTCTCCTTCTTCAGCAGCATTTTCTCTATAAAATGGAAATTACGTGAGAGCAGACCAGCTGCTCAAGTGTACAGTGTGAGCTGAATAATATTACTTGGTCTGGTCACACTGAGAACCAACAAGCCGACACAGAGTATGTAATGGCACTTATCAGTGGAGCACCCTTGGTGACCTAAAGGTGCCAAAAAGACTGAACTCAGTAAACAGAAAAGAATGAGAACACAGTCAGTGCCACGTTTCTGGTCCAAATGATTGTCTCTTGCTTTTCCCTCAGATGGATGTTGTGTGGAATTTAACTCACTGCTGACGACAGACTGTGACACTTATTAAGAGGTCTTTTATTTCTTCTTACAGTTAAAAAAAAGTGTTCTTCTTATCTTTGCTCCTCGCCACTCTCAATTCTGACCAAATTTATGCTGACAGCCCCACATTTATTATTAATGGCGTTCATTTTCAGAACAACAAAAGCACTGAATAATGAAGTAGTTTTTGGTCTGTCAACAGAAGAATGGTCGCTGGACTGGAGAGTGGCGACCGAGAAAGGATGCATTCATCATTTCTGCTTTGAGTATATCACCGAGGGCTTGGAGACACAGACAAGTGTGCTCTGCATGGATGAGCAGATGTAAACATCTTTTTTTCGCTCTCACAGCCTCTGAGACATTCTCTTGTAGTCCATCTCTCTCTCTCTGTGGCTCTGTTGCCTTTTCCTTTTCTCCGCTTCAGTCTGTAAGTCAGTTTCTCTACCAAGCGTTCGTTGCTGCTCTATTTTTTAGTTCTTCCTTTGTGCTAGACTCTGTTCAAGGTAGAAACATCCTCGCCAAGGTAGTCAAAGCTGAGATAAGAGCGAAAAAAGAAACGGTAACAGTGTTTGGGCTTAAAGCTAACCACAATTTTAAGCTGGGGGTGGAAAAAGTTCAAAGCAGAGTTCTGGAGTCAACACTGAAGAGTCTGACAGGGTTGATTTTTTCCTTGCAAAAGCATAACACTCACAGTGTTTGGGCAATAAGCTATAGATTATTTTTTCTCCTGCAAAGTGGGCCAAAAGTGATGTAGGATGCCCATTTGGTGGTCGATTGAGATATTAAGGGGGGGCATGGACTCCAAGTGGTTTTACAATCAATAGAAGATATAAGCTTTACTCAAACACCACTGAAATTCAATAGACAATCTTTCATTGAAAGGGCAAAAGATGAATTATGGATCAAAGGGGAGTGAAGACACATGGGTCAGCCGAATTCCAAAAAGTTTTCAATAAAATGCTAACAGGCAGCTTTCAGTGATACTCAGTAGACAATTATAATGCAGAGCCAGACACCACAGAAGTGGGTTAAATATGAAAATCAGGATTGGGTTTGCATAAAAGCACAATACGAAATTAATGTTTGTTTAAGGATGATGTATCCACTCTGAAATTGATGCATGTGTCAGCATTATGAGTTAATCATGGAAGAGAAAAGTTTTAATGAGGCTTCTGAGAATAGTGCCGACACCTGTGCGTTCAAACAGAAAACGAGTGTATTAGTCACAGGGAATCGCTAATAGCAGCAGCAGTGAGAGTGGGTGCAGATGAATCTGAATGCAAATGGGAGCATCATTTCTAAAGAGTAATGTTGGGTTGTGTTGGATGAATTTAGATTTGAATAAAGGAGCTGCCCCATCCGTGCTGGTCTGGTGCTGACTGCAGCGAGTGACGGGAGGCCTGGCTAAAGTGCATCCAGAGGGAGCTGAGGGCTGAATGTGCAGTGGTGACATTTGAAGAGGACCTTGCAGTGGTTCCCTCCTCAGGGCACCTCACTAAACACAAGCAGACTATGCTTTAAACTTTTTTGCTCTTTCCATTCTCTCACATGCTCACAATGTTTTCTGTCCTTTCCTATAATCTTCTTCTTCACTGTGCATCGGGGACCAGCTGTAATATTTACACGTTTCAACCTGATTCGTGCAATTGTGTGCTACTTATCTATTTAAATAGGTAGACCCCACTGAGGTTAGCATTCTCACCTGGAAATTATACAGTGCAACCATTAACAAAACACACATGCATCATATAATGTTTACTACTATTTACTGAAAGAATCTGAAAATCATTGTTGCTAAAAAAAAATGGAATAAATTTGTTAGAGTTAGGAATTAGAAAGTGTCCCCTCTGGTGACCCCATTTGGTGACACAGGCATTACAAAATATGGTTTTCTGGCTGATAAACGGTTAAATCTTCAGAATAGTGAAGATGACACAGTTGGCACAACGCTGGATGCATAATGTGTGTGAAAAATTCTAAAGATAAGGTAGACTGGCACTCATCATTCTGTGGAGGCTCAACAGAACCCATTGTGTCTAGACTACAAGTATAGATAGCACAAAGGTAGATGAGTGTAAGACAGGAGATGGCCGACAGTGACAAGGAAGAACAGAAATCGTGTAATTTTGCCTTCCTGCATGATTATTATATGTATGTGCATTGGACCCTAACAGCTTATTGATCCCAAATGTCCATCTACCAAGTTGCTTTCAAAGGTTACAATTACCTATAGGCAGTAAAGAAAGCAGCCTTGTTAACTGTATGATTATAGTTTTTATGGCTTTATCAGTTAATCTTAGTACCACACTTGTATTTTAAGGGATGAAGATGTAGCAAAACAAACACTATAAATTCATAAAATGCCATCCTAGTTTTATACGCCAGTAAAACTTTAAAAGCTGTGTTTATGGACTATTAGGTAGTAGCTGCAAAACATGTTTATTGAGTGTAAATATGAGGAATATGTAAGTATAACCACAAAATGTTTCAGGCAAAGAGGACAATAGCACCTGATTGCTCTAGATTCAAGTTTCCAGATAATCCTTTGAGGGGTGGGTCGATCCTCAGTTTCTGTCTAAATGTGTCAAAATGTCTAAAATGCAACACACTAACACCAAACAGCTGTTTATGTGTATTTTTGCTTTGAACAAAAGCGTCATTTATGTAACGTAATGCTTCCTTTGTGTGGACTTATTTAGCTAAAACATAAAAAAACAAAGCTACAGTGTTGTGCAGATAACTGATCTACATTTAGAAGAAAAGACGTTGACAGTGTACTTTCATTCAGCACTTACTGAATGCATCTTCCACAAGAGGAAAAAAAACCATCTTTGTTTAAGTAGTCAGCAGCTGTTCTTCTCTGTTACAGCTCATCAACACGGGTGTGTTTTTCAGCAGTTGTCCCAAAAAGTAAATAAGCTGACATGACATTTCTGGTGGACAAAAGTACAACCTGTTTAATGTCCCACACAGTTAAGTGAAGCTCTACACTTGGGCAGTTACTTGGAAGTGTCTCCCTCATCATGTAAATATCATGGCAAACGAACGAATGCCAGAAGAGCCTCTGCTCTGAAGTGATCATCCAAAGAGACTTTAGTGCTCTGATTTAGACCTTGTCAGACAGGCAGTGATTAAGCTTGTGTTGTGTACTGCCCTCTATAAACATCAGCAGTACAATGAATGGATTTCAGTAATGAATGATTTAATACGAAAGGATCTGGTCCTTGTGAAGGAGGTGGCATTTATAAGGAAGCTGTAGCTCATCATCTCCTTGAACACTCAAAAGCTAGTTACCCACAATGAAACCTCTGATGTATTATGTGCCTCCCACAACTTCAGGTCACACCCCACCACCCCTCTATGCACAGGGACAATTAATTAATGATGTGAAAGGGAAGAATTAATCGATATACTGTCAGGCTCCTGCTGACTGCGTACAGAGACCAATGCCAAACCCGCCAGGACCCGATCTCATTACTGATGGTGGCCCGTGCTCCCCTTTGCATGGCAGCTGCATTTGTCAAAGCAATGCCCCCCTTTCTCCCTCAATTGTTCTCTATGCTTCATCCCTCTGTTCCTCCCTGCATGTTTGGTTTTTACCACCCTGACAAGATGGAGGAGAACAGATTGGAGAAGTGACATACATTTAAAAAAAAAAAAAAGCAAAGGTACTGTAGGGGAGAGGGAAGTTATACATAAAGAAAACACAATAGCAAAATGTGGGAGAGAATGTGTATGACTCTATTTGTAATTGTAACTAATCATACGTGTTCTGTAAGGGAATATGAAGGCGACCTTGCAAATGTGTCTGTTGGCAACTTTAGCTGGAACCTGAGAGCAGTGTGTGACTCTGTGTGCTACTGACAGCTAGTTAGGAGTAAAGGCATACTGTGAGTATCTATATGTGTGTGTCTTCATGCATGCACACCCATCCCTCTGTGTGTGACTGTGTTACCGGGGGTGGGGAGCAGAGGATAAAAGCCTTTGCCTCTCTCTGACAGTTTTATCTGCATCACCATCTGCCTTTATCTGACGCCAGCATCTCTCAGCTCCCCGCTGCACTCTGAAAGCTCTCCATCCACCCTGTTCTCCTCGCTACTCATCTTATCCCAGGCTGCCATCCCATGTCACATCATATTTATCAACCCATAATTAAACATTTGCTGATCTAAACCCTTGACAGAAAACCTGTGGCTGTCGAATAGTGAAGAAAAAAAAAAAAGCAGAATGGTGGTATATATATATCCAAAAAAGAGTCACGTTTCTGTCATTAGCCAGCAGAGAGAAAAGGAGATTGTGGTGAAGCTAATGAGAGCAGATGCCGGACTTCACATTTTGTCTGTGGGAATGCTGGCCACAAAAAACCTGTGCAGACACATGAACACTGGGGTTTGTTGTCCCTCTCGAGTCCTTTCTCAATCAGCATCTGTCACACTGAGAACAGGGTAACTGTGGGGTCAAGAGGAGAAAATATAGCCATGTTCCCCCTGCTAGTTCCCCCTCCCTTGCTCTCTGGCCCTGCTCAAAGTAGACAGTTGTGGTGAAGAATGGCTCCCTAACGGGTAATCAGAGGCAGTCCTTATTTAATGCTATGAGCCGGGACCGGACAGCCAGTGATGGAGGTACTCGGGGAGGCCCGCTGTGCTCTGTGCACCGGCCCATAACTGCAGATGAGACGCTTCCCACAGAGCAGTTAGAGCAAAACAACTTGGCAGCTGTAAATGTAATGACTGTCAAATGTGAGTGGTGCGTGTGAGAATGGCAATAAATACAGAGACCTCTAAGAAAATCTACTTGTGCGAGTGTTAGTTTGAAAGGTGCTTCTGAACTGCTCCAACTTTATTCAGCCATCTGTCAGGCCAGTCCAAAAAGTTTAGGAGTTGTTGATGAAAAGAGTCACTCTGACTTCTTTCTTCATTAATGACTCTGTGCATAACAAACAGCACAAATTTGTTGCTGTGTTTTTGTGCCTTTATTATTCTCAGTAGAGAGAGCTGCATGAAAGCGCTACATAAAAGAGTCCACATTTTAAGCGTCTTAAGTGAGGAATATTACAGATAAAGGACCTGCGTGGCCATTTCTATTAATGGCTGATGAGTCATAAAGCTGAGGACAGTTAAGGTTTTTTGAGGATGCTCTAGGTAAGCTATTCCCTCCATGTTGTATTCAGCAAATAAGAGAACCAAGCCAGTGCCTAGGTTTACTACAGTGGTTAGAGGGGAGCTGCCTGCAGTGCTGTCACCTGAATCAGACAGCCGGAAACAGTGGAGCAGGAGGCTGGACAAGGACCAGACATTGTAGCCAGAGTGAAATGGAAAGCAACACTTTTTGTGTGCCCAGTTTTCAAACTGCCAATGTTTGTGTGCAGGAAAAAAAAAGTCAGACTGAGACCATCAACTCAGCACAAAAGGATGTCAGACTTTTTTTGGGCTGTGTCACTGCGATATGGCTGCAGGGAAACGCACAAGATTATGCCATACAGCTTTCACACTGCTGAAGCAGGTGAAAGGTAGAATTGAATAAAAAGACTATAAGGTATGTTCTGATTATGAAGCAAGTGATTATTAGCACACATGCTATGTCATATATTTAATAAAACAAATATTGCTGTTGGTGACTTTGGCATTTTTGAAGTAATTGACACTATTATATATAAATTATTACTTCTTTCTTTTTATGACTGACATCCAAGGTCTTGCAAGGACATCTACGTTTTCCGGCAGCCACAGATGGGAGATTCAGCTAGCAGCCCGCTTCCATATCTGTCTGCACTCTTCATTCCCTGAAATCTCACACCTCGGGCCCTGATGGTGGAAATGTCATCAAGATTGGCAAAAATGATGTCCTGCCCTCCCAAATGACCATTTGTACTTCTTTAGAGCTAACATCCTGTGAAAGACATAGTAGACACTGGGACACATCCTGTCTGCTGAACTGAAGAAAGCAGAAATGCTTCCAGAAGTAAAATAAGGTTCTGTCTGTTCCTACTGTATAATAAATAATATAAATAATTCATGTTGTGGACAAATAAACAGTTCATTTTTAATCATTTTAAAAATAAACTTTGGCTTTTACTTCCTTTACTGACTGATACAACACCTGCTAATTAATTGTGGGAGCACATGAAGTTAGTAAATGTTTTAAAATTGCTTAGGTGTCAGCATGAATTCTGTGCAATATGATTGGAAGATCCAATAGAGTAGCTAAATATTCAAAGTCAAGAGGGTCTAGTTGGAACATTAGATTAGTAGGAGCAGCCCATGGTGGCTGGGTAGACCAGTGGCAGACAAGTGCAAGAATATTATGTTGATGCAATACATTTCTTAAGGGTTACAACTGGAACAACATCTGAGCACAGTGAGTAAAAGGCGAGTGTGCATCCTGAGTATTCCTGAAAATGTTTCACTATTCATCCAAGAGACTTAATTAGTTCTACTGACTCTTGGGAAGTTGTGTGGTACTTAACTTCTGTGGGTGATTAAATACGGAGAAGCTCCCCAGCAGTCACTAGAACTGATGAAGACTACTATTTTCAAGACCAGCTGATTTGGGTTTACTTACTGGCTGAGAGAGAATCTTTACAGACCAAGAAACAACGCTGAGCAAAAGTGATGATTCATTCCTATGCCATTTTCCGGATAATGAATTTCACAGCTTTTTCATCTAGATCTAAATGTCAACAAGAAAGTTTGCAGCACTTTCAGGCACACAAATGGTAAATAATTAGCCAAGTGCAAGAAACAAGGTCTTGTGAGAATATGGCATGTCTTTTTTAAACCTGCCACAGTCAGCAGATGCAGCATAAGCACCTTTGCCTCCTACCTCAACTTTACATCTCTACCCTCGGGGCCAGATGACAGCATGTCAGGAAGATGTAGTGAGTGATGTCCTGGCCTCTGTCAGGTAAATGGACAGAAATGTAGGGAGGGAGTGGCATGAAAGAGGAAGAGGGATGAAGGGTATATAAAGAGACGGGTGGTTTGTGAAGATAAGGAATAATGCTCACATCATGGTGGCATGTTATTATCAGCCACCAGAGCCAGTAGTCAGAGTAACACAGATAGAGAAAGCATCCATCAGTGGTGTGTCGTGTCCTGTAATGACAGGAAATGGTTGTGATCTGAGTCTGTGGGTTCCTGACACTACGATACAGGCTCGGGAAGGTCATTAACATGAATTATTTGTTTCATGGGGATTTTTTTTATGGATGTCTGCTCTTAAAATGTAGAAATATACAAACTGTCAACAACAAAGCATTGCACATGCACACTTTCAAATATGTCAGTCAGGATTTGGACCTTTGAGATCCTATTAGAGTGCACGGAACAAGCTAACCTGGAATGAAAAGTGAAAGGCTATTTTTGCACCACTAGCCAAAACCAATGAATAAGGTCCCAGGTATTGGACCTTGAGGCCACCATCACTGTTTGAACGAGGAGCTATTTTGTAGTTTGATTGGCTCTGTGAGGCCCCCATCAGCTAGGATGATATGGGGCCACGGCTTCTGGGTTCTCAGTTCTAATTTGCCTGTACTTCTCACCAAAGAGAGACGGGCATAATTAACAGGACCCAAACACCCACTATGGGCTGAACAGAGTCATTTAGGGGAGCGACTCGGGAGGAACGGCAGCAAATGAAATGTAATTGCAATGAGAGCAGAGCAGCCGGGCTGGTGTGTCGGAGGCACTGATGTGTGCGTGAGAGGGAGGGAGAGAGAGAATGAACGGGCCAGACATGAGGGAATGAGGGAGTAAATGAAAGGCACAGAAGTTAGATAGAGAATATGCACTTGAGAGAAGAGCAAGCAAAAGAATGACTGAAGAGGGACGGCGAACGATGGGCACGGATAAACAGCGAGGAACGATTCCTTCAGGTTAGAATTTAAAACCTAATGTGCTTTGGTACAACTAAAACTCTAGATAAAGTTGAATCAATCACTTTAAACATGTTAGGCAGCTTATAAAACTACATAAAGAGAACCCAATTAAGGAAATTATGTATTTCTTTTGGAAAATGATCTAATCCTAAATATTTGTGGGTGGCAACTATACATGAACCAGTGCCTACAGTAACTCTTGTGACCCCATCAGTAACTTTATCTGAATGTTTCAGCTCCTTCCACAGCAGGATTAAGGTCAGTGCTTTGATTTGTTCATTCCAAAACATTACATTTCTAAAGATCCACTCTGTTGAGCTTCAGTTCACAGATGGATACCTTGCTATATTCCTGTAGGATTTGTTTGTACAACTCAGAACACAAAGCTCCATCCAACATGACAAGCTGTCATGAGACAGCAAAGCGGACCCAAATCATGATACCGTCACTACAACATTTCACAGAAAAGATAAGGTTCTTGTGCTTGTCTTGTGTTTGGTTCATCCACAGAGCATTTAGCCAATAGCCCTCTGGCTTGCCCACATGACCCTGACAAGATCAGACTTTGATTGTTGTAGGAGCTATTTGTTTCCTTCCATCCATTTTCTGAATGGATCCTCAGAATGAACCGTATGATAGCTGGGACAGGCTCTACACCCCTAGAGGCGCCACATATACACAAAGACAACCATTAACACTCTCACTCACACCTACGGGCAATTTAGAGTCTCCAGTTGAACCTGACTGCATGTCTTTGGACTGTGGAGGGGAAGCTGGACCCCCAAATCGAACCCTATCTTGCTGTGAGGCGACAGTGCTAACCACTACACCACCGTGATGCCCTTGGACAAAAGACTCTATTGCCTGCGTACACTACACTTCCTATGGTCCATCATTGGACTTTTAAATTTAAGTTTGCTTTGAGACTGCATCACCTGACTCTTCAAAAGAACAGATAATCCTAGAGGTTCACACACAAAATTAAGATTGGATCATTTCCCATAATAAATAAATTATAGTCCATTTCTTTGTTTCAGTGGTTTAACTCATTTCCTTTTATCTAGTTTCAAGGCCTGAAAAATCAGATCACATTTTAAGTTATATTCATGGAGAATTCATAAGCTTTAAAGCACCACTGTATCGGCTCGTATAATTTTATTTTATTCTAATTATATTTACACAAATCTTGAAAAGCAACAGCAAAATTATTACTAAAAATGGCAGGAATTGACCTTTAAAGATCAAAATTGTTGCAGTTGACCTCTGCTACATCACCACTTCAGCTCTGGCATCATTTGTTGTGTCCACTGCATTTACAACAATAATCTTTTATGATTACAGTCATTATCATTATTTATTGCTGATGTTAAGAGCATTCAAATTAGTTTTGACCTACATGGTCTATCCACCAGCTCTCCTCCTCTTTCACCATCCCATTTCGCTTTCCCATCATCTCTCCCTCTGTTCCACTCAGTTTATGGAGGACTGGATGAGAAGTGACCTGGGGTCAACAATGTTCCTGTCGCTTCCAGGCATGGGCAGCCTAAACAAATTGGGGTCACTGGAATTTTGAAGTGGTGTGATCACACACACACACACACACACACACACACACACACACACACGTGGAGATGACTGAGTCTAGATAAGTGTTGATATCGGTTATAGCGTCTAAGAGTCTAAGGAGGGCAGGGCATGTTGAATGCAGGGCATTACAGTGTCTTTTCCACCAGGTGGTACAGTAAAACACTGTAGCTGAGTCAAATGCAGTTACCACGTGTGGTGTTGGTAGGTAATTAGCAGAAAACCCCCAGTCAAAAGGAATATGAGCTCTGGATATGATACTGTGTGGAGGAAGCACTGAGGTCAATGAGACAATTAAAGCCTGTGCAAATGCATTTTTAAATGCCTGCTGTCCCTTAATCACCATTTAAAGCCACCATTAGAGGTGGTTTAAAATGACCTTTAAGCCTAACATATGAAAGCAATAAAAGCAGAGATGAGGCTAATAACTAGTTTGACAGGGGATAAAAAGAGATGCTGTTGGGCGATTAGTCATTTTCTGGACTCTGCACACACTGATTCCTCTCAGTGACCTACAAGTACTACACACTAAATAAAATCTAAATGCCATTTAAAGATTCATTAATACTCGGAGCAGCTCAAACTACACCTTATCTTGAATAAAAGACAGAGCGTGTAGGCTAAAACTAAATAAAACATGAAAATTCTTAAGTCATTATGTGTCACAACACTGCATAGCATTGTCTCAGTATTTCACACACTTTCCAATATTACAGTACTATGCCAGGATGACTACCATCTAAAATAATGGATTTGATTTATGAACAAACCTAAAGAAATTATGACCAACCCCTAAAACACAACAATTATCCTTCAAATTCTGTCAAATTTTACCCTATAAGGCTTAAAGGGCCATGATTAAGAATAACTGTACATACATATCATCTTTTATCAACCTAAAACACCATTATCTCAATGTATTTTTGCTGAATATCCAACAAGGAAATACAGTCTTATCTTGTGTACACCCAGGCACTACTGCAAACCAAGCGCCAATATCTGCATCAATGACCCTCACTTTCTCTCCTCCTCCAGCCTTTTTTCTTTCCTTTATAATCTAAAAGTGTTACAGAGTGTCCAGGTACTTCCCAAAAACGTTTCATATCTTAGTTTTTCCCAGTGATTTATTGGAATGAATATAGTTAAGGTTACTATGCAATAATTTCATCCCCCCTTCAATATCCCAAAGGTGGTATCTTACTATGTGCAGCTCCAGGTAATCTCCCAGTCCCTTGGCACTCTCTACTCTGACCAGAACAGCCTCCTTCAGCTGCGTGCTGAAGCCCACTGCCAGCCGGTCTGCCCGTGTACTCGGCCGGTCATTGGGTGGCCAGGTATATGTGATGAGGGCTCCGCCTCGTCCGAAGATGTAAGTTGTCCCAGCTGCAAAACAGAAGGAGAAAACAAAAGTAAGGTTATCTCATAGTTGCAACTTTTAAAGTTGGAAATAACGATGTGTGATGTGCTCTTCATCATCAAGAAGGCAAGTTTAGCAATAGCACTAGCGCCACTGCAGGCTGTCACTCTGCTATCAAATACTAATGCCACTGCAGTTTCATCTGCCCTCAGCTGTGGTGCATTCAATCTAGGGTGAACTGACAAACTTTGTGTTGGCTATGCTGTCAGTATAACCACCACCTCTCAACGTTCTTAGATCTCCCTGTCGAGGGAACTTTGCCTCAACAGTATTTTGAGACCCAGCCTAAAAAATTGCTCCGCCTCGTCTGCCACGAGATACTGTGTTTGAACTGGAACAGAGAAGGTGAGGCCTGGCTCGGCTCCAGTAGGCTCAGTGTTGAACGAGAAATTAAGGGCGGTGGCTGTGAGCATTGTAAGAAATGAAAAGTGAACTCTGTTCAACCTTGTGGAATACTTGCATAATAAAGCATATATGAGGCAGGTAGCTTTATTAGACTGGAAGCAAATGCATTTAGGCTTTCATGTACACTCTGAAGTAAAGCAGCCAATCATACAGATTTTTATGCACATATGCCAGTGCTGTGTCTAGAAAGTGTGTGTGTGTGTGTGTGTGTGTGGTTGTGTGGTTGGACTTCATCCTCTCAGCCCT
>OMLM01001506.1:0-11073 GCA_900302695.1 Helostoma temminkii
AAGTGAAGGTTAAATAGGGTGGTACAGTGGTGTTTCCAATCAATAAGTAATCAGGGCGTAGCAGACCAAAACGGGGAGCTCAGCGCCAAGATACAAGATGCGAGTAATCAGAATAAACCATGAAGTCAATGAATTATAGCATAATGTGTTAATACATGTACGAGCATCAACACAAAAATATCTCAACGGCTTAGATAGCACAGCTCTTAGCGATGAAGATACAGGCTTGCTGATGTATTTTAGAGGCCAGTGATGACTCCTCAGCTTTATCATATAGCTCATAGTGATGAGTTATGTTGTGGCACTGTGGTAGATATTGTTTAATTGTACGGAGTAGTTTTAACAGTGCCAGAGGTCAGTGAACAGACCGGACAGCTGAAGTATAGCAGTACTCAGCAGTCCTTCATATGGAGGAAACTGAGCCTGAATAAAGGCTTTAATGACATTGTCACTAAGGCTTTGGATCCGACCTTTAGGTCAGCATGGTTATTAGTTAGTTTAACTGCAATAACTTTTTGTTGTTGTTTGTAATGAATGTCATGTAATGATATTTACAGATGATTTACAGTTTGTCATAATTCATGTTTATCTCTTACTAAGACATATATGTATATAGAGTATATATGTTATAATCTTCTTTTGCTTTCCCCTTCTTTATCTTCATGCATGTAGGGGTTTTAGATTAGATACCACTAACCACACCCTCTCTCTTACAGGTGGCTTTGTGCTCTTATTGGAATGATGGTTGTGGGAATCAGTGTAATATGTGTAAGTATGAGTGATCACCTATTTGTTCTGTTCAGTCAGTAGACTAAACAGGCCATTTAGAAAAAAACTGTGTAAAAATATATTACAAGTCTCAGCCAGTAGAAGTAACAGTAGTAGTGAATGTGGATTTAAAATATTTACACTTGTGTGGTGTAAAAGGTAAATTTTCTCAAAATGAGGTTAGGATCTGTTAAGCACAAAGAAAAAACCTTTGGTGTGTTCAGAGTGTCCAAATCACTGAAATTTTCCCACTGGGCTTGTAGGTCTGAAAATCTCATTACTCTCCAAATCTCATTCTGTCAGTGGGAGTCTGACTTTACAATGACTTTAGTGCTGCCAGTGTGCCTCTGTCCACTGAACACGTTTGCTGCTTAAACTACCATGTAATACATAGAAACACATTAAAATTAAATAAATAACATTTACTGATATATCTGTTACAGGTTCCTTTTGCTAGCGATATTTATGGTCTGATTGTTCCAAACTTTGGGGTCGGCTTTGCTATTGGTAAGTCTAGAGCTTGTGACAAACACATCTAGTGGTACAGCATGTTCTTTTCTGAATGTTTAAGATCTTATTGTCTGATGTGATACAGGCATGGTGGACTCCTCTATGATGCCTATAATGGGATACCTGGTGGACCTGCGGCATGTGTCTGTTTATGGAAGTGTGTATGCGATTGCTGATGTGGCTTTCTGCATGGGATTTGCTTTAGGTAAGCAGACAAAATCTCACTGATGCTACAGACAATAGACTACAGGGGCTTTATTGCATTTGAACCCAATATGTTTCAAGATGTCATTCCTTGTTGTTGATGTTAGGTTTAACATAACAGGTGTAGCACAAACAGGTGCTGTATGCAACCCCTAATTTATGATTATATTGGTATATATATCTCATATTGTAGTAATGTATGTAAACAAAAAATATTACTATGTCTACAACATATAGTTACTCTGATGTTGTTACCAATGCATTATCTTGTCTATATCAAACTGTAATGATTCCCTGAGCCAAACAAGCCAAACTAAATCAGCATGTGATCTGATGATGCAGGTCCGTCTATTGGAGGATCCATTGCTGAGAGCATTGGCTTCCCCTGGCTGATGACCTTAATTGGGATAGTGGATATATTATTTGCTCCTCTTTGCCTCTTCCTCAGGAATCCACCAGGACAGGAAGAGAAAATTGTAAGATATAAAACACACTTGAAAACAGTCATCATCTGCATACAGTGAACACACAATAACATGAGTTCAGTATAACCTAAAGATGCTGTTTAAAGACGTTTGGATAGTTTTTTTATAGTGACTTTGTGTTGTTGCATCTTTTATAGAATCAGAGATACTGCTTTTGTCATAAGTGCATACACGTCTAAGAGCGAGTTATAGTATCCTGTTTATGGATCTGATTTAGCACAGAAAATAAGCATTTGTAATTAAAATGAGATTTTCAAGCTTTCATAAAAAAGAGGAAAGTCAGTCTCTGAATGGAAAAAATTATACAAAACCTACTCGGCAGAATACAATTGAATAAAAACCTCAATGGACAATTCTGCAATCCCTTCATTATGTTCAGTGCCAGCATGTTAGAAGTGATTTTAACCTGTGCAAGCCAACAATCAACATTTTGTAAACTTTATGTTGTGTTTTATAAGCACAGCTATTTTATACAGGTGTTTATTTGGAACTTTTGACACCATTTGTTCAGCCATTACCAGCCAACGATTAAGTGATTAATTACTTCAGCTACAGGACAATTACTTCACATAGACATAATTAAGTGGCAGCTAACAAGCAGTGATAAACTGCAATCTAAGTGTGTACATTTCACTATAAATACTGTGTTAAGATCTGGGACCTGTAGGATGGCTTCAGTGAGCTTAATACTGGGCAGTAACATGACGCTTGCAACCAGCTCTGTTAACTTTGGGTTTAACCTATGAGCACATTCACATGAATGAAATAAATTATCTTAGAATCACTGGTTTCCATGACTCTCAGCCTACAGTTCACCTGCTCTTTACCACAGAGCATCTGCATCATTCATTATCTACATCTACATTACCTTATGTCCACTACTACAGCACCTACTCAGCACTACTCCTCATAGATTTTTTTTCTCAAATATTTTACACATTTTCACTAGGAATCCATTTTCAGTTCAAAATAGTTACAAGTGAAACATTTAGGCTACAAGGGAAGCTATGCAAGTTTACCCTAAAGTTGAACCTATGTGACCAAATCCTACACAAACCCAGATATGCTTTCTAAATTTCTCTCCAAACCTGACCAAACCCTCAAGTACCAACAGGAGCTTTCAGGTTCAGCTCAGGTTCCACCCCCTAGCTCCAATATCAATGTGCCTGCTTTTACTATATTGATGAAAATGCATCTGAAAGTTTGTGTATGTGATGTGCTAAAGTTCACCAAATAGTTATTTTTTTTAGACAAGTTAAATTATTGAAAGGAGGCAAAGAACTCTGGTGGAAAATAAATGCTGTGTTAGCATAGCACAAAGCCCATATGTGTAGAAACGTAACTTCATAATGAGACCGACACCAACAAGCTATATATTGTATAACTGTTAGATCATGTAGGAGCATTAGTTTTCCCTGGGGGGAAAAGTGCAGTGTATGTACCCTCTGCTAAGACACCCAGCGATGGCATTGGGTCATGTAATCTTTCTAATCCCAATTTACACCTCTTATAACAAACTGCTCCAGGCCTTAATGAATAGTAGCAAGTATCAACATCACATTTGGACCATACAAATGATGATGTTTCAACCTTACTTTGATTTATCCTGGACCTTCTCAGGAACCTTGAAATTTATTAGGATTGTAAAATGATGATGAACTCAGAACTTCTCAGAAATCAAATCTGGAGAAGGGACTGATATAGAGCAAATATAAAATACTGTATTCATCTGTAGTTAACTAGCAACAAAAAGATGTGTTATTCAAACTGCTTTCCAACAACTGTCTTTTCAGGCAATTTTGATGGACACCAACTGTTCAATGAAGACGAGGTCCTACTCCACACAAGGGACATACTATCAGGGTGAAAACATGGATCCAGAATATGATGAATATGATTAACAGGACACCAGAGATGCAGGTTAAGCCTTCAGAGAATATATTTTGTTGTACAAAAGAAGGAACACAAGAAAAAACAGCAATGAAACAAAACAGCCAAGATATGTGAATGTCCTGTGTTCAGTCTTCACTGTTCGGTGTCCTCTTAGAAGTTGTACTGGAGCAAACCAAAGGTTTTCTTGATCTGTGTTTGCAAGCGCATTGTGTGAGAGATATATTTCTAGCCAACAGCCTTGTCCAATAGAGAGATGTTTGAAAATCCATTTTAGACAGTAGGAAGGTGCTGGACAGTAAGGAAGGTTTGGTGGTTTATTTTGGATACAAATGTGTCTTAATTCATGTGTCAGCCATTAAAAGTCTCAGTTTTGTCTACTACTGTATATGTCCATCATACTGTCTAGAGTATTATTACTAAATTTGTTGTGCAAGTTGGTGGTATATTTGGTAATTGTGTGGTATGTCAACAAAACTGTTGTTTGTGTAAACTCCAGAGAGATATGTTGGTTTGGTCTATGGTCCTTGTTTGCAATGATGCTATTGCAAAAGTACATAGCACTTCTCAAACCCAACAGTTGTGACTCAGCCATGTGAGGAGCAACTTGATAAGTTTCAAACAGCTTGGATTAATTTCACCTTGAAATTTGCACATGTTGCTGTATTTTGCTGGAGATGTATTTTAGACTCTGCTGTGAACCACATTTGTTTGTGGTGCAACATCAATCTGCTGATGAGGCAAAAAGCAAAATCATACAGAGCAAATGCCCAATAATAGTAATGTTATTTAAAGTGAATTGTAAATAAACCATTTTAAATAATTACTTTTAGCTGGTAAATGCCACAAAAATAATGTTTTGAGTGTTTAGAGAAAGAACATCTGTTTTATCGATTTGAGTATCAAGTATCTTTTATAGTGTATAAAGTGTTGCAAGAAAAAGTAGGTTAACTGTTTTCAGTTTCCTGGTGTTCTGCAAAAATTGGTCATCGGATGTGATCTGATTCTCACCAAAGTCACAAATATCAGCAAACATAATATTTCTAAGCTGATAAAACACAGTCATGATCAGTCATGTCTTTACTGAAGACACCCATTAACCATACAAAGCTCACATCAGCTGATACAGCTTCCACAGGAAGCCAGGAAATTACTTCTCATACTTTTTCTTGCAACTGTACAGTTGTTGAATGTGTAAAGATTCTACTTCTTGTCATTCAATCCCTGCAGCAGGATACATGCTGTATGATGATAAATCTGCAGTCTGTGATTTGAGAAGTGCCATGCCAGTGCACAGAGCCATTCTCTGCATGTCTGTTCACTGTGTTTACCATGATTAAATCACATGCATATGACCCCAGACTGTTACAGTATAACCCCATACAATACTACACACATCATGCAATTATAGCTTAGGCTTCTGCTGGTTAAGGGGGAGATGTTAGGTTAAAGCAGCTAATTTAGAAAGAAAAGTCATGTTTTATTCTTTAAATGGATTATGTCAATGCAGCTGTGGCACAAATGTATAGAATGATGTCACCACTTGGTACTTTTTTTATTTGTTTATTAACCTTCCTTTGGCAGAAAGTCATGTTATTCATCACCAGCCTTCTGGTTTATCTCCCATTACCAGCCAGCCCTTTTTTTTAAATAGAAAACAGACTAGAGACACCTGTCTGTGTGTCCAAGACCAAGAGGTGCTTTTGACTATTATATATGAATACCAGCATTAAGAGGTAAAAAAAATCAATTTTCCAGTACTGCTGTTGAGAAATAGTAATAGAATCACTACATCCTGCTTCTATGAAAATGATTATTGTGATGTGTTTTACATCATACTCACAGTTTAGATTAGCAGTGCTGTGTTTCATAAAGTCTTTCACAAGAACTTCATGTTTTCTTTAGGATTTAATAGCTGGTTGTGTATCTATTTGCAGTCTAAGTCTCTTATATGAAAAGACATCACTGAAGGTGGTTTTCTATTGTTTTTACTCTGAAAGTAGTGTAGTCTTAAATTCACTGCAGCTTGGTAGATGGGTTCCAATTATATTCCAGAGTCACCACACAAAAATAAAAGAAAACACTGATAGAATATTCAGCCTTGCTGTGTTCCCAACACTGAAGCAGTATACTGATATAATATAAAATATAAAGTAGCTTGTGTAACACAAAGAAGAAGACATAATGTCCAAAGAAGAACTCTCTTCACAGTAACATTTTGTGGTGAGAAACAAAGAATATAAAACCATTTTCTGAGCTTCCTAGAGGCCAGACTGAGTAACAAGAGGGACCTTTGTCAGGGATCTTACCAACAATCCAACAGTCAGTCTAAGAAAGCTTCAGACACCCTTTGCAGAACCTGTTGAGAAGGGGACCGTCACATTAACACTCTATTCATGAGGGCTTTATGGCCCTGCTCATCACCTGGTTAATGCCAGCAGCACAGTGGGGGCAGCATCTCAGCAGGAGGCAGGTTAGAAGTGACAGAAGGATCAATGCAGCCAAATACAGAGAAGCTTAAGAAAAACAGCTCCTGACTGTTCACAATCTGAGTTCACTTTTTATTACAATGACCTGAAGCAAACAGCAAAGACAACACTGTCTTTGACTGTCATTGAGTGGTCCAACCAAAGCCCAGACTAAAACCACACAGAACATCTGGAGAGGCTTGAAGATGACACTTCACAGAGACTTCCCAGATACTCTGAGTCTGTCAGTAATGATGGGACTGCATGAATCCTAGTGTGGGAAGCTTGCAGGGACTTATCCAAGAGGATTCAGAGCTGTAACTGCTGCCAAAGATACACAGAGTTGAATTAGACCTGTGGAAACTCTTGTAAATCAAAAACTAAAATCTCAGTATTTCATTACTTAAAACACTGAAATCTCAGTATTTCTTTTTGCAGTGTGTTTCAACACCTTCTGACACATGGCCAGAAACTACAATATTTCAGCAACAGTAGCTCTTCTGGGATCAGAGCAGGCAGGTTACCTTTACTCCCAACATGTATCAATGAATCCTGGGCTTCCATGACTACCAGTTCACCAGTTCAACATAGTGGGAAGCCCTCTCGGGACCTTCCAGTTTGGAAATGCTTTCACCCAGTCATCTCGCCATTCATTCCTTGTCAGAGTCACTCAAATCCTTATACTTAACTATTTCTCCTTCTAACACATCATCTTTGAGAACTGACTGTTCACTTGCTGGAAATATATTTCTGTCTCTAACTCTAACCAAGGTTGTATAACTTGTGAGACTCTGGTCTCGAACTCGAGTCTGCAGAGTTATACGACCATCCACCCCAAACACCTCCTTGTGACTCTGTTCTGGTTCGTCAGTGTGATGTTTCATTCATTTACAAAATACGTTGACAACATATTGATTACGTTTGGTTTATGATTCATCCATGGTTATCCTAAGGGTTCTGTTCACTGACGACTGGACTGGCTTGAAGTTCTTGAAGACATTTCACCTTCCATCAGTTCTGACTGACTGCTGTCTTCAGTTGACTCCAGCCAGTGTTCATATTCTGTGCAGGGAAGACAAGTGATTTAAATGAGGTGTCAGGGAAACTGACCTATTGCAGCATAGCATAACATGTTAAATGTTTCTCATTACAATTTTACAAAAAATGTAAAACCAACTAATTAAATGAAAGATTAAACAGGGATATGTTTCAGACTCCACCAGACTACATTAAGCTAAGAGGCTGTTGTTTTCAGCTATAGATTAACTACTCATGACTGTAGTCTCAGTAAGAATAAGATTATTTCACAAGTCAAGCTGTTTTGTTCAATTAAAGTAGCTACCATTGTGTGTTTTTATTCAAAATTTTGTCAAGTAACTTTTTCCTTTACTTTAACCACTAATTAACACATTCTTACTGTTTCCAGCACATATTTTTCTTGGTGTAGTGGATTAGCTGGTCAAACAATACAGTGAGATGCTAATGGGACACAGAGAACCAGTACTTTAATAATAACAACTGTTCTGTTAAAATGTTCACATTGGAAGACATTTTCATAGACAAGCATAAAAACAGTTATATATGACAGTTATATCAGAAGACACTGGCCTGAGACTGGTTGTTTATTACACTCCAAATTTCAAAAAAGTTGGATAAGCTGCGTAAAACTGACATATACACAGAATTCAATGATTTGCATTTCTCATAAAGCCATATTTTAATTTACATAGGTTACATATCAAACATTTAAACTGAGAAGATGCACCAGTGTAAGAAAAGGTCATTTTGAATTGATGGCAGCAACACAACGCAAAAATGGATGACTGTGATCATCAGGTCGTCTAACGGCACTGCATTAAAAACAGACACGATTCTGTGATGGACATCACTGCATGGGCTCAGGAATACTTCCAGTACACAGTTCACCGTACCTCCAAAAATGTGAAGAAGAAGTAGTATATGAGCATGATCCAGAAACGCTTCTCTGGACCAGAGCTCTTTTAAAATGATCTGTAGCAAAGTGGAAAACTGTTCTGTGGGCAGATGCATCAAAACCAATCAAAATTTGACTTGACTTTTAGAAAACTATGAGCGCCATGTTCTCCAGACTAAAGAGGTGAGGGACCTTCTTAATCCTTATCAGTTCAGTGCATCTCTGATGGTATGGTGGTGTATTAGTGTCTATGGAATAAGCAGCTTGGACATCTGGAAAGGCTCCATCAATGCTGAAAGATATATCCAGGTTTTATAGCAGCCTTTGCTCTGTCTTTTTCAGTGGAGACCTTGCATATTTCAGCAGGACAATGTTAAACCACATACTGCATCAACAATGGCTTCGCTGGTCTACCTGCAGTCCACACATTTCACCAATTAAAAATCTGCATCTTTAGACTCAAAACACAACAACAGACCCAGGACAGTTGAGTCGGTCAGATCCTATATCAGCAAGAATATCATTCCTCTCCCAAGGCTCCAGCTACTGGTCTCCTCAGTTCCCAGATGTTTACGGGCTGTTGTTAAAAGAAGAGGAGATGTTACACTTTGGTAAACATGGTATTGGTCTCATACATCAGAAGAAGAAGAGTTGATCTTGCTCTCAGAGATTAACACTCTTCAGTGTAGAGTAGACCCATAGTACTGTACTGTAAAGAAGTATCTGTTCCTTTTTACGTTGTTGCAGTTACTGTAGCACTTGGACTAATAATATTCACTTGACTAAGTGGACGATTAAACGTTTTCATGTTTCATGAGTACTTAACAGTATTTAGTAATAGTAAGTTTAGTAATAATAAGTGTGTTGTTAACTACTAGCTCTTTTTCCTTATAATGACAATTTGACAAATGTGTCTGAAAAGGCTTTACAATGAGGTCTGGATGGACTGGCAGCCTGTCCAAGGTGTGTCCTGGCCCTTGGCCCTATGACAGCTGGGATAGGCTCCAGCACACCCGCAACCCCTACACCGTAGGGGTGTCAAACTTAA
The DNA here is from genome assembly GCA_900302695.1 of Helostoma temminkii. NCBI lineage: Eukaryota > Metazoa > Chordata > Actinopteri > Anabantiformes > Helostomatidae > Helostoma > Helostoma temminkii. Next base: position 9,307 of record OMLM01001506.1, read on the forward strand.
GTCCTTGAGGGCTGCAGTCCGGCTCGTTTTCCAACCATAAGAGGGTAAGGCAGGGATAGTTGGAAAACAAGCAGAGCTGCGGCCCTCTTGGACTGGAGTTGGACACCTGGATGGATGGATGGATGGATGGATGGATGGATGGATGGATGGCTTTACAATGAGAACAGCAGTGACACTGTCCACAGTCAAACTGGATAAGGAAACTGTCTTATGTGTCTTATATTACTCTATTTGCTACAGTTTCAAATAGTTTACGTTGAAGAAGCATCTTCAAAATATTTCAGTGGGTTAACCTCAAACAACACAGCCAAAGATATTCAAACAGTACACTGAAAAAACACAAGCAGTAAGTACAGTGGCTTCTGGACATTTAACAGTATACTATATTTTATTGCCATTTCTCAAACCAATCTACACTCAATAAATCCAATTTTTTCTTTTCTGTTATAGATCAAAAATTGTAGTCTTTCATTTCTAAAATTACACAAACCCTTTGATGTGGCCCTCCATACTGTGGCCATGTTTGAGACAACCTGTGGCAAACTGAACCAACTGGATGCAGTTCAGAAAGGTACACACATAGGTCCTACAATTTAACTACCTATAAGACATGTATCATTTTTTAATATGTAAGATGTGAATTCTGTTAAAAAGTTCTGTTATGGATAACTATATATCATATTATGAATTATTCAATATTCAATATTCAATATTGAGGCCAGAATTATTTTTTGGGATGTTATTAATACAGGGATAAATATTTCTGCCTCTGGTTCAGCTCTCACAAAATGCCTTGTTAATGGACTTTTTCTCAGAAGCTCCTGTCATGTTCCTTGTGTTTATATCATTCAGTACTGTTCCTAATGATTTGTCACATGTAATGGTTTTTCATTTCCTTATAAAATTGCTGCTGGGCTGTGAAAATCTGTACTGGGCTTTGTTGGATTAGACACAGTGATAAAATGTTATGATTTTACAAAACCAGAACTGTTCCTGGTGGGAAATCATACTCATTTGGCCCAAGCAGGTACTAACACAAATTCTCAGCCTTTTCAAGTTATATGTAAAGCATTCATATGTGTTTTATTCTTACTTGTGGTAATTCTATATTATGTATTAAATGTGGTCTACTCCCCAAAAACTATAGAGACTGAATATTTGTTACTGCCATTACCTTCTGGTGCAGTAGACTGTTACTGTTTTGTTTGTTTTTGTGAAAAGTTTTTCAGTTTGATAACATACATTACATACATATTCTCACACCATTTGCCTGCACCAGGAGATAGAAGACAGCAGAAAGAGCTGCCATGATGGGGAAATGTGGGAGCGAACACACTGTAATCAGCCTGTCCATCTCAGTGCTCGGCTTCAATTACTTTGCAGATGCTTAGACAAAACCCTCTTCACTAAAATAACAGACGCTCTGGTTCTTGCAGTTTTGCTACAGGAGGGTGTGCCCCCACTTTTGTAAATGATGTCACATCACCTCTTTGGGAAGAGGCACCTCTGAAGGGACAAATTATTTACTGTATTATCGTCAGAGTACCTGCTTTCTCTGTCCTAGTTTTATGTTTAGGATTGCATTACTGTAATGACCCATGTTGTTAAAATTCTACATCAGTAATGAAGAGCCATGCATTCTCCTTTCTCATCAAACCTGGCAATTACATTACAGTAAATTACCCATGATGCCATCAGTGCACTTGTACATTTAGCTGTTCAAACACCCATGAAGGTTGTTTCTCCTTACCCTCTCATACACACCAT
>OMLM01001506.1:11093-32751 GCA_900302695.1 Helostoma temminkii
TCATACACACCATAGGGGCATCTCTTGAATTAGCGCCTGTATGGCAGCCGGTGTCCTGAAACATATAAAGACAAGGTTCTGATTGTGGAACCAGCACAGTTTTAGCTAGGTTTAAGCACAAAAAGGAGATAGTTAGGATCTGTGAAAAGATTGTGGTTTGGACTAAAATATATACTTCCTTAAGAGGGCTGTTGTTGTCATGGTAACAATAATAAACACATTGTTCGCACTGTTCAATGATCATGGTTGCAACACTCTCACATCTGTCTCCTGTAATAAAGTCCTGGGTTTCTGTGACCTAACCACTCACCATGACCTCATCCTTCTTATTTGGCATCAAAATACATCACAGTGGTTTGTAGTGCTCACAGGATTGTACAACTAGGCAAAATGATCCCAGCACCAGCTGTTGTATTTTTGGTTGCACCAGTATGGAGTTAAACAGACAATGTACTGAGCCTGTGATTGCTCAGTGCAGCACACAGATAATGTCACATTGTGTCTTCCTGAAGAAAACTGCATGCAAGCTTCTCTGCAGATGTGTGCATACACCAGTCAGCCACAACATTAACACCACCTGTTGAGTTAAAGTTGTGGGTTAGCATGGGGGAAATTACATGATCAGCAAGTGTCTACACACAGTGGAACGCTGCTTACTGCATATGAGGCTGTATATCCCGTCTACCACAGTATGAGCCACCAGGTGATGTTAATGCTGTGGCTGATCAGTGAATTTGTGTGAACCCCAGTCTACTGTAATGGTTGTTACTGTCCTATCATTGTACAACAAAAGTTGTTCTTGCCCAGGTGCTGTTCATCTTGAACGAGCCCACAGTCTGTGCAGAAGTCACAGAAACACTCACATCTCATTAAATCCGGTCAATTGAATAAAATTACGAGGAACTGGGACAGCTGGCACCAAACACTGCAGCCATCTTGATCTCATGAGGTTGCTAGTGACTACGGCTACATCAGAATCAGTCAGGAACCTTACTCTGAGTTGGAAATGTGTGTGATGAACACAGCTGACTGTGAGAAACTCCTCTTATTGTGGCAGAGTTTCTATGGGTCCACATGAGCAGAAGACTAACAGGAGAAGCAAAGACGCTGTCACTCAGTAAAATAATAAATGGTAGAGAAGTAATTTATAATCTAAAGTGTGATCAGCATTATTAGAACTTTTGTTGAAGTTGCAAAATATCCATGAGCTGGTTTTCATTTGAAACAGAAACAAAAGCGTTACTGACATTAATAAGCCTTTAATTTAGAATTAGTGTTTGTCTAGTGAACACATGGCATTAAATCAGGTCTTGTGTTTTCATACATGCTGGTGAAGTTGGTGTCTATATCTGGATTACAGATTGTGCCTTTAGGTTCTTCTGTGTGAGCTAATTAAACCATAAAACAGTGATTGGAAGTGATTTGAGCATGTTTATTTAGGTTATGTACAATAAAGCTGCATCAGATGAACCTTGTTAAAAACTGAATAACATCTCTCACATAGGCAAGAAGAAACAAACACAGTCTTAACCTTCTGAAAGTGCAGTTTCAGAATAAGACCTGGAGGACGCGTGGCAGAAACGTGATTATGAGTTCTGTGGAAGAATACATTATAACAGCAGCAGCAACAGCGAAAGCGGAGCTTCTCAGGCCAAAAGGAGGCTTCACACAGATTAACTGTTGCTTTACCAGACACATGGACACAGACACTGTTCTAAAGAGGAAAAAGAGCAATCACAGACATAATTCTCAGTATCATTTCCTACAAAAATATTGCACAAAAAATGTGGATATTCAGTTACTGAGAGAGGCTGACAAATATGGCAGCCAATAAGTCAACATCTACATGAACGAAAGGCAACATATCTATTGAACAGCAGAAAACAGGAAATGTGCCTTTGTTTCCACTAAGTCTGGCTGAGTGCTTCTCTTATCCAATCAACATGGGCTCAACACACAGTCACAATACATTAAAGTAAAATCCTTCCTTTCCTGTACAGAACAATCGGTTTTGGGTCTTATCTTCTTATTTGTTAGAACTTCCATTACCTTGGTCTAAAAAGTCAAACGTTGCTTTAAAGGAGCACCACAGCCACTGCAAATTTAGATGTTCTTGTCAGTTAGGACATAAATGCTTTGGCCTCTCTACTACAACTGTTAATAAGCTGATATTAAAATGTATATTAGTGGCTAAATTCTCTAGATCACCTTGTTAAATTACATTAAAACTTTTTTTTAAAAAATACTTAATAATTTAAACTGGCTGGATAGAACAGCCAAACTGAATCCTAGGCTGTAGTGCCCCTTTATAAGAACCCTGTAATAACAGAGATTTGCCTGTGTTAGAACAACAAAGGGGACTTTGCTGGTGAGGTAATGATCTGGAAAGTCTAGTTAGAGGGATGGGGTGTATATTTAAAAAGCTTATATGATGCCAAAACACTGCTCAGTAGTTCACAGACAGGACTGCACAGGTTAGCACAGTTGCAATGGTTCGGTCCTGACAATCACAAAGCAAACATAGCTGTAAAGATACTGCTTTAATTTACTAAACAATCTGATCTAAGACTGTGCATGCATGTGATTAGCCAATGCAGCATATTGAGCAGATGTTGCCAAGTGGACTAAGAAGCTCAACCAGACCATCCAATTTTTTTTTTTTTTTTTTGCATGTCTGCAGTGTTTTGATAAAATCCCAGCTATGTGAAAAAAAGGTGTCAAAAGTTGGGAGCTTTTCCAAAAAGCCCTTAACTGAAGCTTACTGAAGCCTTAACTCTGACTTTCCCAAACTGCCTTTCACACAGAATGTAGGTATATACATGTTCAGAGGGACGCCAGGTAATGAATTGTCTCGCAAGGTCATTTAACAGAGCAGTTCTAACTGACTCTGTAATACAATGCAGAGATATTCTGTGAAGCAGAGTGTTGGCCAATCAAATGTGTGCAGACAAATAGTGCTTCGTAAAAGTATTTGCTCCTTTTCATTTTTTTATTCATTTACTGTTTTTTGTATATTTATCACACTTTCAGATTCAGATCATCAAACAAATGTTAATATTACACAAAGATAATATAGTTACATAAAGATAAGTGTCCCAATTTCATTTATTAAAGGAAAAAGCTGTCCAAACCTGCCTGGCTTGTGAAATTACAGCTTGAGTAAAACTAATCTGTAATTGTGGTGATAGAGTGATGGTCTGGGGGTTTGCCGCTTCAGGACCTGGACAACTTGACATAACTGATGGAACCATGAATTCTGCTCTACCACAAAATCCTAGTGGCCTAGTCAATGTTAGGACTTAAATCCAATTGAGGTGCTGTGATATGACCTCAAACACAGCGTTCATGCTCGTAAACCCTCCAATGTGGTTGAATTCAAACAATTCTGCAAGAAAGAGTGGTCCAAAATTCCTCCACAGTGATGTGAAACACTCATTGCCAGTTAGAAAACACTTGATTACAGTTGTTGCTGCCAAGGGTGACACAACCAGTTATTAGCTTTAGTGGACAATTACTTTTTCATATAGTGTCAGGCAGGTTTGGACAGCTTTTTTTCCTTAATAAAGAAATCATTATTAAAACTGCATTTTGTATTTACTCGGATTATCTTTGTATAATATTAAATTTGTTTGATGACCTGAATCATTTGAATGTGACAAATATGCGGAAAAGAAAATCAGGAATAGGGAAAAATACTTTTTCACAGCACTGTGAACAGCATACTGTATTTGTATGGTTTCCCTTGTTAACAGGAAGAAAGAGAAAATGACTCATGCCGTGAGGAATGCAAGTTTAAGTTCCTTCCTTGTATTGTTTTTACCATGATACAGTGTTTTACTTTCTGATAAACCTTCAAAACCATTATTCTTATACAAAATGGACTTCCTATTCATGCTCATATCTCAATTCTGACTAATACTCTCACCAAAACCTGTTGGCTGTGGATATTTTTAGGGACCTTATAGAGTATCCACTATAAAACCTTGTTGTATGTGTCCTGAAAACATGTCATGTGGCTACATTACGGTTGACATTAATGCTTGAGGTTTTCCAAAACAGTGGGAGTAGGTGGTGCCAGACAGTTGTATGTACACAAAACACAAAAGGCTGAACATACATTCATTTGGGAATAAACTCATAAAGGTAAATGGGCTGCATTAAATTATATAACTCGTTAAAGCAGGGCATCTTTACACACACAGTTTAAATCAATTAATTAATGGAGAGTGTTAATAGATTCTGAGTAACATACATTCAGAAAACAATCACATGTACATTATGTGCCTTTCTCACATTACACTCTAACTAAAAGTAAAAACCCTATATATGAGATTCACAAAGAGGAGGGGTGTTCTTGGGGTAACTAAGAAAAATGGAAAATGTATGAAAATGTATAATAAATCATGTTTACCTATTGATTAAAGAGTTCCTGGTTCCCAATTATTGACCTGAACAACCACTTAACTTCATCAACCAATGGTGTCCTCCTTTAATGGATGTTGAATGCTGCAATTCTAGAGACTCTCCAAACCCTGCTCACTGCTGCCGACAGTTTTAGCTCTCAAATTCACTCTCTCTGAACATCTGCTGTAAAACTAAAAAAGAAAAACGATGTGCCTTTATAACACTGCACCCATAATGGTTTTGATAAATTATGTGCCATAATTGATCTTAAAAGTTCAAGAGTTAAGTGTTGAGTTTTGAACAGAAGGTATGTTGTGTTTTGCTTTGCCAAGTTACACTGTTACCTCCCAAAAGTGTGTTATAAAATGAGACCCAAGTACAAACAGATACCAAAATAAAGAGGCAAATCATACATGATTCCATTAATAATTATACAGAGAAGTTACTTCTAAAATCCAAATACAAAATATTACAATAAAAGTGCTCAAAATAAAAGATATGTATGACTGTAAGGTCCTTAAACAATCAGTATGTTCCACTTCCATGGAGGTCTAAACCTGCTTTTCCTTAGTAGTAACAGAAACTGTTATGGACTTACATGTTACCTCCATCTGATAGTCACAGAAAAAATACTGAACAATTAGTTTTCCCCTCTAAAATTAAAATGATTAAACTAGTAGTCCACAGAAATGCGCACATTTTCTAAACTCATCAAATAAGTTACAGACAGAAAAGCAAACCAAATTAAATGCTAACATTGGCAATTTGAAGCCACAGAAAAGCGAAATTTGAGGATAAACATGCAGCACTATCAAGGGCAGATACAAGTGTAACTTTCAAGCTTCCCTTTAAAACCTAGAGCATCACATTGTGCAAATCAAAACATCAAAGACAGATTTACCATGAATCATTAGGGAAGAAATTCCTTTAATCATCCTTTCTTTCTCAGGTAAAAATGAATCAAACACAGGACCTCAACGCATCTGATATTTGAAACATACTACTGAAATCCCCCTAACAAATGGGACATAATTATGCTGGGAGATATCAGACCAAAGCGCATGTTCCTCCTTATACTGTCTTCTAGTCTTATTTAGTGTAGTGCCTCTACGCAGATCTGCTCCTCAGTAATGTCATCCAGCAGCTGCACCTCTACAGGGCTGCATATGTCACTGTCATAGACCTCAGTTCCCATCAGGGCCTCTTCCTCCAGTCCCTCTCCTTTACCTTTAAAGCCTTGCTGCTCTGAAGGAGAGGTGCTCTCCACTGACTCCAGGTCCTCAATGCCTGCTCGGTAGTGGATCGTTAGTAAGGTGAGGGCCTGGAGCCTCTCCCCAGATTTGGCCAGGGCAGTACTAATTAGGGCTTTGCGCCGGGCATCTGTGGCCTCCCTTTCCTCAAGCATAAGGGCATTATTGTGCTCCAACTCCTGGTCAATTTCTTGCTGCAGCTTGTCCAGCATCAATTCCAGCTTCTGGGAACGCTCATCTGTAGGCAGCCCACGGTAAAGGTCACGACCTATCTCTTTCACAGCAATGAACACGCTGTCATCCAACCCACCTTCTTTGCGTGCAAGTTTACTGCTGCCACTGCTAGTGGTGGGCTGCTTTGAGGGGCTGGCGCCACTGGTGTAAGTCTCAGTATCACTGCTCTCATTGTCTGAAGTGTTGGGGGTTTGCTTAGGTGATGGCTCCACTGCTCCAGGAACCACATCAGCCACCTGCTCTACTTGTCGAGCTCTGGGCACCTGGCGGAGGCTAAGCAAGCGTGAGCTGGTATTAATGATATGTCGCGTTAGGCCAGTAGTTGCCCGGTTTATAGTGGACTTGGCTTCAGGGTCAGCTCCACGACGCTCAGTTGCTGCCACACAGAAAGGATGTTCAGCAAGGCACTTGTCCTGGCACTTCTTGTGGCAAACATATGAACAGATCATACACTGAGAGGCTGCCTTGGTCCAAACCTTCTTCTTGCAGTATTCACACCACGTGGGGTTCTGGAACTGGGTGTCCTGGAAATTGTGACGAACCTCCCCCAACTGCATTGTGCCAAAGGCCAAGTCATCACGTTGTGCTGAAGGGACAGGCTCCCTCTCCCTCTCTCTTAGGTCCTCGTCATGGAGACTCCCTTCTCGCTCTCTTTCTGCCAGGGCCCCTGGATACTCAAACTCACCATCAGCTAAATAGCAAAAGTTTAGAGTAACATCTCCATAGCATAGCTTCTCATTAAAACCCTTGTGGGTGCTGAGGCTGCGTAGTGCAGTGCGACTGACGTTAGCTCTGGGCTCTGGAGGACACAACCTAAAGGTGCTCTGGAACTCTGATGAAGATGTGGCCATACATTCTAGAGATATATGCTCCAGCTGGAGGCTGACATGACCCAGACATAACAAACTTCCCAGCTTAAAAGGATCTTTGCACCACAGAGCCACATTAAGGTACTTATGGTTGCTCTCCACCTCAAACACCACAGAGGCCTTGGTCCAGTGTGCTGTCTGGTTACGAAACATAGTTTCTGGAGATTCCCATGAGTAGTGGTCTTCTAGACTGTCACGTGTGCTGCAGGAGCTCTCTGAAGTTTTGTCCTTTGCTTGATCAGCCTTGTTGCTCGAGGACACAGTGGAAGGGACTGTACTCACCTCGTCGCTGGACTCTGCAGGCCTAGAGGACTGCTTTGCCTCAGACTGTTTGGAGCATGTTTTCTCAGTACCAGCCTTTTCCTCATTGGCACCAGTAAAAGGAACTTTTTCTGGGGATTTTTCAGATGTGCTAATTGTGGTCATCGTGGCTGGAGTAACAGTAGCACCAGTACTTGTAACAGAATCCACACATTCCAAAAGACTGGATTCTGAGGTTGCTGATGTCAACCTTATCTGAGGTCTTGGTGGCACAGGGGGTCGACAAGGAGGAGGTGGGGGAGGTACAGTAGGGCGCTGCAGACTGTCCCCTGGATAACTAATGGTCTTATGTGGTGAGGGCTTTGGTGATTCTTTGGGCTGAGGCTTTAGTGGTGACTGGAGGCCCGACAGGTTTAACTTGCGGTTGAGGATGGGTGATATAGTACCAAGGGGCTTAGAAGCCAAGTTGGCCACAGTCCTTTTGGGGCTTTGGTTTACTGCAAGTAAGAAATCCTCCTTAGTATCACTGGTAGTTGTGTTACTGTTATTAGAGCCACTTGTCTGGCTAGGTTTGGAGTCCACAATCAACTCTTCAAACTCAGAGTCCATGTCTTTGCTGTCAGGTATGTCAGAAAGGGTGGTGATGGGAGCTGGATCTTCCTCATAACCACCTGGCTGGGGCATTAAAGCAGTATCCTCTGGCTGCCCAAAACCTTCCTGAAGAGTTCCTGGGTTTCCCAAAGAGGGAGTCTGGTGACGAACTGGTCTCTCATAAAGTACCAATACTCTGTCTCCAGCCTGCTTTAACAATTTGGGCACTTGAACTGAGGATGTTATTTTAACACCTGTCAAGAGAAAGAAGAAAGATACTTTTTAAAGTCCTTAAGAATATTTAGTCATCCTAACATAATGAACATTAACAAGTAACAAGGCAAAACAATTTCCCTCTGATATTAATAAAGTGTTTGAAAATGTTTGAATCTTGAATTATGACATACCTCCGATAGAGATGAGGCGATCACCCCTCTGCAGGTCTGCCAAGGCTGCAGGGGAACTGGGTGTGACTGTCTCAATGCTTACGTGGACTGCATCTCCCTCGCTGGCAGGAACATGTCTGAACGTCATCCCCACACTGCCACATGGCCCCTTGATAATCTCCGTCTGGTGCATACATACAGTATAACAAGAAAAAACAATTATGAACTGAATTGTTTTAGAGGTACAGTAACAGGCCACAAGCAATATACTAACTTTAACTTTGACAACAAAAGATGGAACATATTTGAGTACCCTGTGCTTGATTTGGTTTTAAGGCTTTGCTATACTGAAATAGTATTTTGTTAAAGTGTATTTGGTAAAAACAAAATGTAATTAAAATGTAAATAAAATGTAATATTTATTTTTGTATGGTATTAATGTATGGTCATATATAGTTATCTATAATTATTATTTATAGTTAAATGGTATTTTGTAAAAATGAAAAGTTTTAAAAACTACTGTACAGTGATCTATGTAGAAGATAATCAACATTTATAGTGAAAAAGCTCTACGAATGATTTTACATTGATCTCAGGGCTTTGTCATACTGGATTGTCCATGATGTATTTACATGATGATAATTCCCCCATGACAGAAATTCCATATAATCAATATTGCAATAACACAGTGAAAGATGTGTCAGTCATGAGGCATAGCATTGATTTCAACTGTTCACAACGAAGGATTTGAGGATTCTGCTACTGAATTGGTTTCTTTTTGGATATACTGTAAAATATTGTCTTATTGTCTTAATCTTTAACTGAAGATGGAATATAAGTTACTATTGTGTTTTCTTGTATTCTGATTAAGCCAGGTGTGCCTTTGTTGATTGCTGATGCTCCATTTAAAATTCTGGTGTGAGATGAGACTGTATATAAGGATGACATATGAGGACGGCATTTACTCTCCACGATTTGGTCAAAATGTTAAAATATAGAAACTCAGTCTGAGATTAAGTTTTATTTAGCAGGTTACCTTGAAAAAGAATGAGAATAAATGGTAAGATAACAAAAACAACAATATCAATAACATCTGCCAGCACTGCCAGAGAGACTCAAAGTGACAATTCTGTGGGAGAAAGGAGAGATGCAATTAACCGTCACCCCCAGCTGCCTTAATAACAGCCATGGCACACCATCCATTTCACATAACACACCTGTTGTAATGTGGAATTTACCTACTTTATGTCTCACAGGTTTTCCGTCGAATGACTGCACATGTACAGTAGCAAGACACTGGCGATTCCGAGGCAGATGAGCAACATGTATATAAACCCATGCAATTGTATTTGTGATTGATGGAGATTGTTTTCTTAACAACATACAAAGACAAAGAGCTAAATGAGCTGGAGGAAGAAGAGAAGAAAGAGCACAGACAGCACAGGTGTCCTGGATTAAAAGTGACAAAAGGAGGGCTGGAGTGATGTAGATAGACAGAGATGAATGACTGTAATTTCCCCTGCTGTCATTTGTTACAGTGCTGGTAGAAGGCAGTGATTGAGTTAGGGCTCGCCTCGAATAAGCACATCATCTATACAAACTGAGAAGTGGAATACTGAGACAAGTGGGGGTGGATGGGTGGGCTTGGTTCACTGAGGGCTGAGGGACTGCACTGATCCACTCTCATAGTAGCCTAGTTATTCGACAAGAAAACTAAAAACTAAAGGCAAACAAATCAGACAGATACATACTGTCAGCTTTATACCTCTATATAGATAGGTCCAGAAATATGAGGGCAAAAAAAATAAAAAAATTAAAGCTTTTAATGATTATGCCAGTATACTCCACCACAATGGATTTGAAATGAAAAAAAATTAAGAAGAAGGCCTGGAAGACCATTGAAGACTACTAAAAGGATTGCAAAATCATTTCCTTATTGAAGGAAAACTTCTTCACAACATCAATAGTCAGGAATACTCTGGAGAAGGTAGGCATAACATTCTCAAAATCTACAATCAGGAGACACCTTCATGAATGTGCATACAGAAGGTTGCAACTAGGCTCAAACCCTCTTTACAATTATGTCACTCTAACCAAATATTTTGGGTTGTAAAATGGTAATGGTAAAACGGTAAAGTCCTAATTTTTGTGACAAGCTAAAAGTCTACACTTACATCACATCTTGATTTATTTCCTTCAAAAAATCCATCCATTTTCTGAACCACTTTGTCCCCGTAGGGGTCATGGGTGTGCTGGAGCCTATCCCACAAAAACTCATTGCTCAAATATTTCTGGACATAACTGTATTTCATGTTATTATTTTAGAGTAGGTACATTTAGCTTTTGGATGCTGATGGCAGTTGATGAGGTAGTCAATGGATGAGGTAGTCAATGGATGAGGTAGTCAATGGAATGGCTTTCAATTCACACACTGCCTTGTCAAGAGTTCACATGTGACATTTCTTGCCATCTTAATATGTTTTATACCATCAGTTGTCTTGTGTCGAGGAAGGCTGTCTACAGAGTCTATAACTATATTAGTGCTACTACATTTACTGTACAAACCCATGATAAGGCAAGAAACACTCAGTAAAGAGAAAAGACAGTCCATCATTTAGTCTCATTAGTCTAGATTCTGGCTCGAACCACCAGACAGTGGTTCCCACTGTGAAGTGCTGCAGATGACCTGGCCTCCAAAATCATCTAAATCCAACTGAGATGGTTTGGGGTGAGTTGGATCATAGAATAAAGCAAGAGGAAGATTGTTGAAAAGCCATTCCAGGTCATAAGCTCATGAGACTTATGGAAAAAATGCCAAGACTATGCAGAGCAAAGGTAGCTACTTTGACAAATCAAACACATAAAACAAAATTTTTGGTAACTACATAATTCTATACCATTCTTTCATAGTTTAGACTTCATAAGCATTAATATACCATGATAAAAATTATAATTTAAAAAAAAACAGAGGGAAAAAGGAGACTGTGTCCAAATGTTTGACTAATAGTGTAAATTAGAAATTTAGTAAATTAGAAGTTTTTTTTGTTTGTTTGTTTTTTAGCTCTTGGTCAAAAATCATGGTTATCTGAATAACACTAACTGGTGTAATTTAGAGCTGTGTTTATACAGCTGCATACTGCCTGCTATGTGGGTATTGTGCTTTAAACAGAGCCTCAAAGAAAGCATATCGGTCAATTCTGGTGAAGAGCAAATAGTGGCAATCTACCTTTTGCACACACTTACGCCAGCAATATATGCACAGTCACAGACTGTGATATGTACCTAATGATATGGCCATGCACACAAAAATCCAGTGATAAGCTCTCCAGGAGGAGCTCTGATTTTAAAGATATAAATCTAGAGGTTCCTGGGCTCTTTTTGTTTCATATTAAATATACTGAGCACATTTTAAAGGAGCAAAGGAAACGCATTCATTCTTTTCTCAGTCATTTGTATCAGTGATATAATGGCTTCAGAAATTGCTTCCTCCAATCCTTCTGTACAGAATCGGAAAAATTGAATGTTGGCCATGATGACAGGTTTTAGAAGACACAGCGTTGATTGCTGTGTATGAGCCTGCATAGCTGCAGGAGTGCAGAGTGCCCAGTCCACCTGAGCATTAAGGTGGTGGTGTTAATGTCTTTGTGGTCAGAACGTCATTTAGTTGTATTGTAAGATCTTAAACCTTACATTGTAAAGTGCATTGAGATGACTTTTGTTGTAATTTGGCGCTATATAAATAAACTTGAACTGAATTGAATTGAACGTTAGTATCCAGCTCATCTGTATCTGCCAACAAAATCTGCCCCAAAACCAGGCATTGTATTTGATGACTGACTGTCACTGAACACTCTGCACAACATCAAATACCATCAGAAAGATGGTATTTGATGTACAGGCAGTGGTAATCTATCACCTTGACTTCTGTGACGCCTTCTGGCAGGGCTGACAGCATGGATGGTAAAATCTGTGCAAATAATCCAATATTTAGCAGCTTATGTTACTCCGCGTCTTATTACACATCACTGGCTTTCTATTGCAGCTCACATTAAATTCAAGTCAAAAATCCTTGCCAGTAACACAGCAAGTGTAATGTGTCCTACAGGTGAAAACATCAGTTGTTTGAATCTAACCACTTAGAATTTGAAAGATCCACTTACATAAAAACTAAAATGTAGACTATCAGTGTGTAATTTAATTCCTGCTTGAGGCCACTGTATTGACAATGTTGTCATCATGTCATCTCGACTCCTGTGTCTATTTTGTAGCTAGCAAGGTAAAGGTATATATTCACATATTTCTGTTCAATTTGTTTGATTTCTTACAAAAATGAAGTGACTTGAACAAAGACAGAATTAACACTATTGATCTTGATTAAAAGGTCAACTTGAAGAATCAAAGTGGGGTTAAGCCAATGATTCACACGCCATACAAGACTATGGTATGGCTTTTTTATTTGAGCAGTGTGCCACACTAGAAACTATTTGGTTGTCATGGTGATGGGGTTAATTAAAAGTTTTCACTTTCACCGTTTTTACAATGGTTTTACTTACGGGATGAAGAAAATTCACACAATTCAATGAAAAAACACTGAACGTGAATCCTTTCTCCACCAACTTTCCTGGGAAATTAGCGTGTTTGGTACTTCTACAAATTGCAGAGTGTAACTGTTGTGCAGTGGAGCTTTCTCTAAGGGCTGAGCAGCAGTGACTGAACTAATCTTGTTAACATTGACTAAGACAACATGCAGCTCTTGGTTCCTTGTCTCTAAGAAAAACAAAGAACATAGCAACCCCAACTGGCCAGATGTAAATGGAGTAATTTACTATCTATTTCAGCAAATCTTGCTTCCCTTTTATCTGCATGGCCACAGAGAACAAATGAAAGGTTAATGTGTTCAAATAACAGCTATCACTGCTTTAAATTTAAGACAGAAAGCTAGACAAGTCTTAATAGTAAATAAATATAGTAGATATAAACACTCAAACATGATGAAAGCAGATTCAAACAGACAATTAATATGTGTGTGTTTACCCAAAGCCTGGCACAGCGTGTTGCTTATATCAGCAGTGAAAACATTAATAAATGCTAGTGTTTCAGTTCCACCAACAGCCACATGCAGAGCGTGAAGAACAAAAACTGTGCAACTTCAATCAGTGATCCATGACTTATAGTAGGTGACAGTCATTTATGCACACACTTATTTTGATTCCATCCCATACTTTTGCTTTTGCTGGCAGAAATACTCACTAGAGCACCCAAGGTGGAGTGAGGTGCCACTGAAAGCACAGTGGTGTGTGTCATGTAGAATACTGGACAAAGGCCAATTCATTCAACAGTCTACCAAAATGACAGGCCGACAAACACTGCCACACTAGAAATATACTGCTGTTATCAGAATTAGAGCTATTATGGAGGGTTGTGCCACGTTTACTAGAAAAGATTGGGGTGTTTCTAGTGAGCAAATGCAATGTAGGCATAAATCTTTGGATGAGGATAGGAGTCAAGAACCCAGGATGCAGATAGAACCTGACAGCTAAACTAGTGATGCCTAGTCTAGTAGTGTTAGTCTAACAGGAAAAATATACACAAACATTTACATGTTTACATGTCTGCATGGGTTTACAAGTAGTTTTAAAGTATATTAAGTCAGTTTAAAGGTACAAGTGGTTATACTGTTCATTCAACTTTTGGCACATTTTACTGCACAGTGATAACTGTACTCAACAACTAAAACTGTCAGCAGAATAAAGACTTATACACTGGCCACTTTAATATGTACACCAGTACAATGTAATGTAATCCAATATATCAGCTCTGCAATAAATTCTACTTTAACAAGGCTTCCTTATTTACATCAATGCAGGGTCTAAATATTAGAGACACAGCTTACTATAACCTACTCCAGTTCAATGATAATACAATGCACTTATTCATGGCAGAGCTGATTGCACAGGTGTACCTAATAAAGTGGCCAGTGAGTGTATATTACATCAATTAATGTGATCAGCTATGACTCCCAAAAGATACAAACATTTTTTAATCAACACTTAAAAGACATCACATCTCTTCTCCAGTACACTACGCTCTATTCACCAAACGTTTTCCACTATCTGGTCTCCATCTTGGTGGACCACCTACTGATTTAATTTTGTTGGACTGACTGAAGCTCACATCGACCGCTGCCCTGCTGTGTGTGTGTTCTCAAAGTAAGAAACTGTTGAAACATACAATTAAATGCCAGAGGGGGGAACTGTTATCTGGCGTTACCATTGTGAACTGTTAGAGGTCTCAAACAACAGTTTAAATGCTGATAAGCTTATAGACTTTACAAAAAGTGTCCTGCAGAAAAGACATGTATGACGATTTTTAAATTGGTGTTAATGGCCAGCTAATGTTTGGAGAATGTTGCTCTAACCAAATTCTTGCATTTGCTCCTATTGAGGACAATCTCACCTAGAGATTATCCTCTTCTTATTCTTCAGTAGTTGTATGTAGCACCATAGAACCCTGCTGTACAAACTGCTTTAGTATTCCGTTTATTATTAAAATGTGGTTTGCAAAATTGCTATTAGAATACTTTACATATAAAGAAAAATAACACATATATAGAGAAAACCCTAACATGTCCCTTTACAGCAACACTAGGCAACAGTGGAGAGTCTGTCTGTCTGTCTGTCTGTCTGTCTGTCTGTCTGTCATAAGTTAGCTGAGCTAAACTCCTGTTCTCCCATGACATTTATTAGATCACATTATGTTTCTGTACAAACACTCATACCTGTAAAAACTAAACATTAATTTCAATAGAATGTGTTATGAAAGACTGTGTATGTCATCAGGATGTAATGTGTATACTGACAAGATCAGGTGGCTAGCTGCAGGCTAGACTGAATCCCTGGCTTGACACAGCTTGGGATGAGCAGTATCTCCTGTTGCTTGGCTGAACATCCTTCTGCTCTTCAGCAGGTCTGGAAGGGTGGGTGTGAGATGGCAAAGTGGGGGTTGAGCAAATCCTTTTCCCTGTCACTGTGCTGCTTGGTAATTTAATCTAATACCACATGTCAGATCGATTTGTTTATGGTTATAGGGCACCAGTCGCTGCGAGGCAAGTGCGCAGCAATTCTCTGCCACATCCAATTAGTAGCTCCACTGGTGATGGGGGTGGAGTGGGCAAAAGGGTGGGCTGTATGGCCAGTAGCTGGTCTTGTGTTTACGTGGGCACTTATTGGGCTGGTTACCAGTGACGCAAGTTTTCACAGAGTAAAATCTGCATTGGAACTTTTCTAGTATCTTTTGTTGGAAACTAGCCTGACCACTGCATGTTGATGATTTTGATGTAATAGAAGGGAATATTACATTATTAAAGCAGTGTATCCCTTGGGGAAGGTGACATGAACCAATAAGCACCTTTCTAAAGAATCAGTGTTCCATCCAACGAAATCCTTAATAAATAATAGATAGAAAGTATAAAACAATTATAAAAAGCAAAATTCATCAAGAGTCAAAAATCACAGAAATATTACACCTTACTTATATTCACTGCATGTCACATATTGTCATACACTCTCCGCCCCTCTCTTTGCAGCAACAGACAAACCTACATTCACACTCACTTCAGGCATGATTAGTAAAGAAGTTAGAGAGGAGCCAGGCAGCCAAGGGTTTGCTATGTTGACTATTTTGTGGCACTTTTAATGTGAACAACCAATAGTCTCAGAGCCAGTTTTGCCCTCTGCCTTCTAATGTGACCGTTACTACAACATTGATTTCCAGCACCACACACTGTCCTTTTATGTAAAAAGGTTTAAGGTTGCCATCAACATTTTATTAATACTTTACATGAAAGTCAATTTAAAGAACTTCAAATTTTATCCAAAAAACAGAATGAGATAATAAGATACTTGGATATTTACATGAGCGTATTGTCTTTTAAAACGGCACTTGTGGCTGCCGTTCAGAATAACGTGTTAAAATTCTTCTTTGGTTAAGCGTACAGATGCCAGCTTAAAGACATTTGATGTTTTAAGGAGTTCATTCTGAATCAAGCCCTGCTGAGGAAACTGAATACTAACCTACAAAAGCAGGCTGCTGAGTCAATATAAAGAACACAAACAGAATTGAGTTTGCACTGGGCATCACATTCATAACACAATTATTACTCACAGATGTTCTTTCTCCATTGATAAATGACTTATTTATCTGACAATTTTCACATCAAATAACCTCCATCCAGCCAACCACTGAAATGAAATGTCAACAAAGGCAATATTACAATCTGAGCATAATAGTAGATATTAATGACTTAACACTTTTATAAAAGGCACATTCTAATTCTGAGGCCCCTTAGCTATGCTTCCATCTCTTAGTATCAACAATTATAACATCCTCTGACAAAGACTAAATTATACATGAAATACTACATTATGTCACAGTATTTAGTGAACTACGTATTTAAGGACAATCATCGTTATCAAACTACCTAGTTTAGTTTAAGACTCTGATGGATAAAAATAAATGCATAACTACATCTAAGAGAATATGCAAAGTGGCCTTAAAAATATGACTCAGTAGTCTGTAAGCTGAGTGACATAAGCTCAGAACATGTTTTTTTTTTTTTTTTTTTTTTGTTTGTTCCATGTGAGAATAATGGAAATCAACCCCTGGGCTTTCTTCCCATCTTTTTATTCTTAATTGTGACTGAAATAAAAATGTATTCATTCAGAAAAGTGATACATGTTCATGTTCATAACATGTTAATGTCTTTTTTGAGCTAAATCTCTGTGGAGTTTAGTTTTACACTTGTATCTGTTGTTCAGCTTTATCTGAATTTTCAAGTTGCCTTTTTATCATCAGGAGCAGGTTTCAAAAGCATCAAGAACAAAGGGGTTGTTATGGAGACATAGACACACAAAAGGTGCTTTGCCTGATTTGCACTTGTATGGACAGCAACAGTGGGTTGGTCGCCCACACTGTCCCTTTTAGTAACAAACTCATTGTTCTGGCATGAAAAAATAATGATCTGCCATCAACACTCACCATCCGAGTTTATTAAATGATGACTACATTCAAAACTACAGCCACTGCTTCACTAAGGAGTAACACGGCATTTCCCTTGTTATCAAGTTGGTATTTCAGTCTTTCTTCTCTTTCAACACCAGTGCTCGTCTGTCATGGAAACACTGCACCTATCTCCCTCCTCAGTGAGCTCATCAGTTGCTTTTATAGCTAGAATTGCCAAAGTGTCATTTTGCTCTTCGGAACCTATAAGTAATCAGGCCACTTGATCACGTAACATTTAGTTATTCATTTCACATTTGCACAGTTTTAATTTCAGCCACAGGTGAACAGGCTACAGGTCATTTAAAAACAGCTACTTTAAAGAACCGACTCACAATTCTCACAATTCTCATCCATCTGTGAGTCTGAGAGGAAGCGCACAAGCAAAACAAATGCTATTATTTCATTTGGACCTGCTGCTGCACAATGTATCCTATATAAGAGCACTTTAGCTGAGAGAGTAGAGACAGCAAATATACTCTTTGGTTACAATCACTCTAAATGAACACTGACATAGCAGAAGAAAAGCAGACATCTTTCTAGATGGTAAGAAAGGGGATTCAGAGAAATGTTATACAGCAAACTTTGCTAATGCGCTTGAGGTCTACACTATTAGATGTAATTTATGGAACGTAATCAAAAGGTCAAACCTCAAGCTAATCAAAGAAAGAGTACATGCTACTAAAGGTAGATCTTTATTTTGGCTATGAAGCTTTGGTACAAAGCAAAGAGACTTGGCAGCATAACACTAACACATGGTGACTGTAATGTTGAGGCGGACAGAGGTCAGCAGAGAAAAACGTATGCTATGGTGGGGAGGGTCACTACCCGATCCATGCAGCATTCACCATTTGTTCCACGCAAGTGCAAAGAAACAATTTACTTCTGTTTCTTTACCATATCCATGATACTTGTGGCTGCCACAAACTATCCAAAGTCATTTTTACACAGCAGGTCGGGTGAATATGCACAAATGTGGAAGTTTCCAATGATAATTTTATATTTAATCACATTTTACACACTTTAACTGGTTAGTCTTATTGTCGTTTTTGACAGACTTCAGACATGGACTGAATTCAGATATATTTATCTAAATGTTGTGTTTTTGAATACAGAGGTAACACTGACATTTGACAGCTTGAGTGATCAAGCATCCCTGGCTTTGATCTAGCTAATTACACACATCAGTGTGGGGATTATCTGGATGTAGGAGCAACAGTTGTCACACTCAGCACTAACAGGTCATTTCTCTTCTAATGAGGAACCATGCCTGTATGTTCTAAATAAAAACAGCAACAAATCTGTAATATGACAGTGGCTCTGTCTGTCATGCACACAGCGGCTTGTCTATCGAGTTTCCTCTGAAGCAAATTGATCAGTGGAAGAAGCGATTAGAAGCAAACAGCTTGGAGGACCAACCTCTCATGTCTTTAATCTGTTTGTTGTGGTGCGGCCAGCTGTTGTCAAACAGGTTTAGAAAAGGCTGTTTAATTGGCACAGCAAGGCGGAAATGGATGATGAATGTGTCATCGGCCACAAGTCAACCTGTGTGTTAGGAAAAATGACATAGGTGACAGGCTCCCCCAGGTATCATTTGATTATGGGCTGGATGTGCATGTTGGGGTGACAAACAATGCTGGTATGGTCCCTTTTTTGTTTGCTTGTTTTAAATGAGAAGCAAGTCACAATCACTGTGTTTCTACATTAACTGACTATTACATTACAGACTATTACATATTTACTTGAGGAGGTTTCTCTAAACATGCTGTCTTTACTCTTGGTTGGGTGATATGAGGGAATTTAGTTACATACAGTACATATATACATAGGAAACATTTGATTCTGAGTAACATTGTTGAGTATGTTCAAAGTGGGTGAATCTTTTCATATTTTAACACTGAGCAGTCACGTATTTGATTTATGAAGAAAAGGTTCCCTTTAATAACTTAATAAAAAGTAAAGTAATTAGAAAATGCCTGTTTTACATAGCATACAGAGAGTGATATCAATGCACTGATGCTGATCTGTTGACTTATTTTACTTCTAGTTTATATTATCATTCGGCATTTTATCCATGCAGTTTCTAATTCTATTTGGATACACCATGATGGATTATGTTATCCATAGTGGCAACTCAAAATATACAAAATGGAAAGCAAACCCATGGCTCATCTGTTGCTTCAAGCATCAGATGACTCATTGTAGAGTGTGTGCGTGTGTGTGTGTGTCTTTGTGTAATCGTGCACAGGGCAATCTGGAAGATCATTGTGAGGACATTATTATCCAGTCCTTACAACTTTAAAGAGCCGTCTGAGGGTTAAGACTTGCTTTTAGGGTTCAGCTTGGTTTCATTTTATGTTAAGGTTAGACGTTGTTTAGACAAGGGCCAAGGAAATGCATTTTGTCAATTGGTGTCCTCAGAACTGCAGAACGTCAAATGTGGGTGTGTGTGTGTTTGTCAACCAACTGTCTTTCATCGGGTGTCCGGGGGCAGATTAAAGACACAAAGACACCCTGAGTGGAACATCAAACAACCACCATGACGGGGAGGGTGCTGGTGCGTGTTGGTTTGTATGTGTGTATGAGTTTGTAAGGGGTGCGTCAGAGATGCTAAAATAACCTGCATGAAATTGCCTGTTCGCCCTCTCAAAGCCTGACTGGTGTTGCTTGTGTGTGTGTGTGTGTGTGTGTGTGTGTGTGTGTGTGTGTGTGTGTGTGTGTGTGTGTACACATGTCGGATGTGAATATTATCCAGTGTGAGAAGCTAAAAAACAGACAATGGGAGAGGATAAAGAAATAATGCGACAACTGATCCTGACATGTCATTTTCAAGATATGACTGGACAGCCTTTGATTTAAAATCTACCTTCAGTCCCTTTAGACCTGTTGCACTATTTTATAGGTACGTATTCACAAGGACTGATTGTTTTATAGCATATTCACAGTATTCTTATTCTGCACATTTTAAAAACGCACACTTGTATTTGTAGTGGTTAGAGTTGTGTGAATCACACATTTCATAATCATATATATTAGTTCATATAGTATTCATGTACATAGCATATTATATTACACATAAAATATATTGTCCTTCATACTGACCCGTACACACCACTTACACTGACACACACACCATGCAGCCTGACTCCTCATAGTCTGACTCTCACAGTTTTGCAGAGATTAGGCAGTTATGCAAGGATCATCTCAACCTGGAGGGATTGTGCGACGAGGGGCTAAATTCATAGATATTGAGTTGTTGACACGGGAAGAGTCTAAACAATTTGGCTGAGGTCTAAGAGTCTAGGCGTCTGGCGAATATCAGTAACTTGTGTGACGCAGGTAAGTAGCAGCGATGACCAACATGGTGTGAGGCGTGAGCCAAGCGCTGCCTCAACCGCACAGATGAATTACACACTGCACATACACGATCCAGAGAAAACAAACACACAAGTGTAATCTAGTCACCCACGAAGGACAACGACGGAACAAAGACTGTGGTGTCTAGCTGGAGATGCAAGAAATGTAAGAAGAGTCGGGAGGAGTACAACTATAGAGTGGCCAAGTGTTAGCGAGGTAGATAGATGGTTCAGCCACATCAACGATAGCAGGGACTAGTTACACAAAACAGTGGTTAACCAATCTCATATATATTCAAGTGACACTCATCATCACATACATCATCACATATATCTGTATCAGTTCTCCATTACTCTAGGCCACGTAAACTGACGGAGCAGGGTAAGCGGATGCTGAGGCGCACAGTGCGAAGAGGTCGCCAATTTTCTGCAGACTCAATCGCTACAGACCTCCAAACTTCATGTGGCCTTCAGATTAGCTCAAGAACAGTGAGTAGAGAGCTTCATGGAATGGGTTTCCATGGCCGAGCTGCTGCATCCAAGCATACATCACCAAGTGCAAGTTCCAGTGAAAGGAACTCTGAATGCTTCAGCATACCAAGACATTCTGGACAATTCCATGCTCCCAAATTTGTGGGAACAGTTTAGAGCTGGCCCCTTTCTCTTCCAACATGACTGTGCACCAGTGCACAAAGCAAGGTCCATAAAGACATGGATGGCAGAGTCTGGTGTGGATGAACTTGACTGGCCTGCACAGAGTCCTGACCTCAACCCAACAGAACAGCTTTGGGATGAATTAGAGCGGAGACTGAGAGCCAGGCCTTCTGGTCCAACATCAGTGTGTGACCTCACAAATGCGCTTCTAGAAGAATGGTCAAAAATTCCCATAAACACACTCCTAAACCTTGTGGACAGCCTTCTCAGAAGAGTTGAAGCTGTTATAGCTGCAAAGGGTGGACCGACGTCATATTGAACCCTATGGATTAGGAATGGGATGTCACTTAAGTTCATATGCGAGTCAGGGCAGGTAAGCGAATACTTTTGGCAATATAGTGTATTTCACAGTTCTTCATCATATTTGTAGAAAGAAAAACAAAATCCCAAGTTCATCAGGATATCTAATGCATAGTTACAGGAAGCATCTGCTTGTGGGTATTACTTTCAAAGGCAGTTCAACCAGTTATGAAAACACAGTTGCCACTATAACTGTATATTTAATGGGTATGCTCAACAAAGACATAAATGATTAC
>OMLM01001508.1:5269-16285 GCA_900302695.1 Helostoma temminkii
CTGTGGGTTGTGCGTGAGTAAGTGGAAGTCTGCAGGCTGAAGTATTGCATGTGGGTAGGCATTTATGGTGAACAGTGGTTGGTGTGGCACACACTGATGGCTAATGAAGTTCCTCTGCACCTCATAGCCCTATTAAACCGCTGC
Source organism: Helostoma temminkii (assembly GCA_900302695.1). NCBI lineage: Eukaryota > Metazoa > Chordata > Actinopteri > Anabantiformes > Helostomatidae > Helostoma > Helostoma temminkii. The sequence goes on from OMLM01001508.1 coordinate 5,414, forward strand.
CCCCTACCTCTACCCACTTCACCCCCCACCTCTTGTCTTGTTTCTCCCTGAGGGAGAGAGTTGGCAGGGAGCAGGCTGGCTGCTATGGCAACAACCAGGAACCCTCCCTCTCCCACAGGTCTCCTTAGCAACTGGTAGCTTGGCATTGTGGTAATGAGTGTGCCCGGTGTGCCAGGCTTTGTGTCATGTTGGCATGTGTATGCAATGTACGTGTGGGAGCCAGTGAGTGAGTTCGTGCATAGGTGTGTGTGTGTGTGTGTGTGTGTGTGTGGTTGTTTTGTACAGTTTGCCAGTTTAGGTGAGAGTTAAAATGTGTGATGACAAAGAGATGTGGAGGCACTACTTGGTGGTGGTCCAAGCAAATTGTGAAGCTTATTTTATTAAAATGTAACCAAAACTGGCACTTGAATGGCTCTACTTATTTTTTTTTGTTTGTGTGTGTGTGTTTGTGAGTCCTGCAGATGTGTGCCTGTGTTTCTGTATATTTGCGCATGATTTGTTTCTTCACTATGATTGCGGTCATTCTTCTCTGTACTGTGAAATTGAAGCAATTAAAGGGACGATTCGATGAATTTGCATGCCATGTGCATGGCTGCCTATGAGTTTCCTGCTCTGCTAAAATTAAATTAAACTCTGAGAATGATGTTTATTAAAGTGTGATCAGAGGTGTGCACTGACCTTTAGAATGTGGGAAATGAGATTCTCATTGTTATGAATGAGATTATGTGGAGGCCGAGTGTGAAAAAAGCCTGCATTGATTCCATTGTTGGTCGACAGATTCTTTGTATATAGCAGAGGGAGGTTTCAATATAATCAAAACCACACTGTGCCTGTTGGCTATTAAATGGACTGATATACAAATCTAGACACACAAGCACTCACATAAATGTAGAATGACTTGTGCATGCTTGCGCACATACATATCTTGCCTATCTTGTAAAAAAAGCTGTAAAAGCCTCTCCAGAAATGTGTTGGTCTTTAACAAAAGCATGGCAAGCCCAGTGGAAAATGTTAGTTTGCTCCCTAGACGAGGTGTGAAGTGCGAGCAGGCGGCCGCCCCACAGGTGGCCCAGCCCAAACACCTGTTGTGTGAATCCTCAGTGGGAGGGTGCGAGCTTTGCCTACCTTGCAGGTCCCAGAGGAAAAACCACACCCATGATATACTGGCACGTGTTTATTCACGTGCCCACACCCACTCTGAGGCTCCCCTGTTTTGTGTGTGGGCGTCAGACGTGATACCCAGATTGTGTCCCCTTTGTGCCCACCGGAAACACTCAGCTGTCACTGGCATCGGGCTAGCGGATTTTCCGATCCCCTATCCAGGTCTCAGATGCTCTGCTAATCTGTCAGCATCTATTTTTACCCACCAAAGCTACAGCAGCCCTTTCCTATCCCACACCCTGCCACCCTGATGCCAACCCTTCTCTTGGCGCCAAAGTGGGCATGGCTTATGAGTCGCCAGCCATTGGCTGCAATTAGTGCACAGTCAGGCAGGAATCCCCTACGAACTCCATTACACCCCTCTCCACAGCCACTTCCTGCTCTGAGGCTACCAGACACACTACCACACACTTGCTTTCCATTTTAAGCCTTTTTATAAATGGCACTCCTGCAGTGTTGTGGAATAATGGGGTCGGATACAGAGCACCTTTCACAGTGCTTGAATCACTCTACTGTGCAAACTCAGTCTATTCAAGTACAATGGCAGCCAAGGGAATGCACATTTGAATTGTACCTGTTCAGATTTAGCATTGAGATTAAGTAAACATTCTATCTGTAATAGGACAGCTATTGGTGAAAAGTCCTTGAATACCTACTCAGGCTCACTTTAGTTTTTGACTTTTTCCTGTAGAGTGTATTTATTCAACAAGAAATGACAAATGCTGCCAATCCTCAGAGACCCCACAGTGATATACTGAGATAGATGCTATTCCTAATCCCAAGTTTATTTCTTTCCCAACAAGGGCTGTGCCTTGCATGCCAATGCAGTCGTGACCACTGCTGTGGAGGCGATGATGGCATGTGGCAGAGAAGTAACTGTTTCTCACCTCCTAATAAAAGAGACTCCTTTTTAATCTTTTCAATTTGATTGCATTCCAAAAACAGGCCCGTCTGCCCATCTGTCTCTCTTAAAGAAGCCTCCTAAAGGGATTTTAATCATCTGACTCTGGGCTTCTCAGGCAAATAGCTACATCTCTCTCTTTCCCTCTCTGTCTCTCACACACATACACAACACTATTTCCAATTTTCTTTCTTGTACTCACTGTCATAGTCTCACTTGTCTTCTCTCACTCTCTGATACACCATATCGTCTCAGCTCTATTGTGCCATATCTGTGCAGCTATTAGGCCCTTCAGTCCCTCTTCAAGTCCCCTTCAGACACATTAAATTCCCCCAACCCTGTCCCTATTAATCCACATGGCTCCAAATTCTTTATTTCCCTTCAAAGGGACAACGCGAGCCGTGACATCAATCACGGAAAGCGAATATTTAGCTGGCGCTAATTTCCACCAATAGCCTGGAGACAGGCTTAGCTGACAAAACTCATTCCTGCACTGAACAAAACTGCTTGTGTTGAAACCTCCCCTCCCCCTGATCCCTCCTGCCTTCTGCACAGGCAAAAACGGCATCACAATAAACACAGTTAGCACTTCTGTTACTCCCCCTTGATTTAGGCTTATCAAATGAATGTGCACCATAGAGGGTTACCCTTTGACAATACATAATGGCTCCATTCTGCATGAAATGGTTTGGTAATACCAGTCGAGTGTGGCAAACGGCTTTACCGGGTGCCACTACAAGAACAGCTGCTGTGTTCTAAGCTGGGCAAGTGCACCATGCTGCTTCACCCTTGAGGTTGTTTGAATCGGGTGAGTGGTTTCTTTTTGCCGGTTCCCAGACCCCACTTACAGTTCTTAGTTCCTCTCTCCCTTCTGTATGAATGAGTGCACATTCGCCACAAGATGAATCCTATAAACCGTTTGACCTGTTTCCTAGCCTCCCTGTGTGTGATCATGTGTATGGGCGTGTGAGTGGGAAAAACTCTTGTGGGTGGGTTCTGATGGGGGGCTAATTGAGAGACATGTTGAGTGGTGGGAATTTTCAGGGCACCCCTTTGTGTGGCTTGGAGGGGCCCCTTGCAGAATATTTTATCTTCCCAAACCTTACCTGTGGCACCTACAACTCCTGCTGTACACCCTTAGCACAGCCTTGTCCAAATCAGTAAAACCATCCCAGACAAACCACTGGGCCCAACAAACCCCACTTCTAAATCACATCTTTGATGACGAAGGTGTCAGCAAAGGCTATTTTGGCCACCAGGTAAGTTTGGCTAAGTGGGCACAAGTACGTATCTGACAAGCCTGTGGCAGTTAGACAGTGAATAGTGGGAGTATGTTATACTGAGTAGCCATACTGGGCTCATAATGCATGAGGATTGTGTAATTAGTCAGAGCTTAATGTGTGCTAAGCCTCAGCACTGATAGCCATTAAACTACATTGATTTCCAGCTCTAAACAGGCTTCTTCAGTCCCTGGATCACACTGAGCTTGCATGGAAGAAAGCAGGGGAGAGCAGCAATTGATTGTAAGGATTTCTGGAATCAAATGAATGGTTATTAAACAGCTTATTATGAATGAATATCAGGACCCTAATTCTGCTCATCAACAAATATTGAGCAATACTCTGTTGGACCAGAGTCACACAATAAATGTATATCTTACTTTTTAGTCCACCTGTAGATTAAAAGTGTCAACATGTGATCATGTTTGAAAAGAGTCTAAGCTTTTAATCTGAGGACAAAGAGGACTATCCTGTGACTTGGCATCTATTGTCTAATTCAGCTATCAGGATTTTGGGGCCTTAATGAGGGTTGAACCCAAGATGGACCCAGAGAACCTTTTTCACCTCAATTGGCTTTGATTGGTTTATAAACTATTACGCTTCCCTCTTTCACTTTATGGCAAGGTTACCACTTCAGTGTGGTTTAGTTGTTTGTAGATTGATGAGCGTTGTTGTTCCAGCTAACAAAACAAGGAAATCACACCACTACTTATAGCTCTGTCCAGTCTTTTCAGTATTATGGGACCAAGCAGTGCATCTCTCTGTATAAGCCCAGCTACTGCTTCATTCATTATTTAGAGCCCTCTCCACTAGGCCCATTGTATTAAAGGGGTATGATTTGAATAGGAAGTAGCTTCCTGGACCCAGGCTTGTGATGTGTGTGTTCCTCTGTCATTGTATGTTTCTGTGGGCTTCATCCGTCTGCCTCAGTAAGCCAGGGGGCTGAAAGAGAATTTCCATTTTATGAATATTTAATACATAATAAAGTTTTCAATTTTATTCTATTCAACCCGTAGGGGTAAAAATGTGGCAAAGCCAACCCTCAAGGACAGAGCACAAAGTGAGGTGGTTGATTTGATGGAGGCATCAAAATTATGGTTACAATAGCTTACTGCTTCAGAAATCATCCAATAAAACACATGCACACATGCAAACATTTGGAATAGTTTAACGCTACATCCTATAAGAATTTTACAGTATGCCTATTTGCCACATCTTAAACTCCCCTTATGCTGTATTACGATTGGATCATAGCATATCCGGGCTGCCTGCTGTGTCCATGGTGACCTAGCATGGCTCTGTGTGAGACACCCAGCTGGGAGTGCCCCTGAATCAACTTGGGATTAGCCCAGGATTGTCTGGGATTACTCGGGGATGGAGGGGGATTAGCAGTGACTGCCTGTTTCGGGGGCGTGAGGGCCATAGGATGGCCAAATTGCCCCTGACTCAGACTCAGGGAACAGGAGGCGAACAGGACCACACCCACAGTGGAACCACCTGCAACCTGAGCTATTCTTAGCCTGTAAAACACACAAACAGGATGACACAGAAAAAAACATGTGGTGAAAAAACAACATGACAGGAAGCCAGCAGCTAGTGATGATGATGATGATACCATTGCTGGCCACCATGTCATCTCTCAAATCTCTCTAGCAGGTGGATTCATCAGATAAAGAGGGTTTGGGATGATGACAAATCCCTCCAAGTTCAATGAGGCTGCTCTTCCCTCATACAGGGATAAATCGAGATTTGAATCAGACAGGTCACACAGAGTTGCAGCATGAAGTGGTTCAGCTCTCTAAAAGACGCCCCATTTACACCCGGCTGTGGTAGAGTGGCATGAAAGCTTACATATGTTTTAATTCAGGCATGCACAGGACTTTATTGGGATGAGTTGGAGTGGTATGGTAGGTGGATGATCCAGCCAGGGTGAGACAGAGAGTTGGCGCGGCACGTAGAGAAGCCGTCAGAAGCAGGGAGCAGGCATCCCCTGCGGACCTGCACTGCCGAGATGAAAGGCTGTTTAGTGTTAGAGCAGAGGCATCAAACAACCGCCTCCTCTTACATCCTTTCCCCCATCCCCCACTCTCCCTCCATCTCTCTCACTCTCTTGACTCTCACCACAATATGATATAGTTCTGCCTTTGCACGTTTACCCGGTTGCCATGGTTACCTAATGCCGGAGGTGTCACAGCACGATAACCCAAGGAGGCATTCACAGATCACCTGAATTCAGTTTGCTTCCCATTTATGTGTTCTCTGCTGCAATTTGATTTATTTGTTTTCCCTACATGCAATTCAGTGTGAATACAAATAATTTAAACATAATGGAGATGGTTCTGTGTGAATACCCTTCAATCTGGAACACTCTACTGTACTAGTATATTCCTAGACCACAGGAGGTGCCTTGGATTTTATATTTTCCTGCTTGAGCATTAAAATGCCTCTCGCACAACAAAAAGCAGTATTACAATGACACTTTTGCACATCAGGAACCTTCTGCATTCAGCCCTTGAGATGTAAATAATAATGACAAAAAAACAAACTACAGTATATCCTATGAATTACTGAGTCAGTGACTATATGTACCAGAGTTGAGAATAATGGCAAAGTAATTGGTGACAAATGAAGGAACAGAGATTGAGAGCAGATGTAGGAAATTACTGGTGTGTGCAAAGAAGAGTGAGAAATAAGAAATAGGAAAATCTAGACAAGTTGGATTACTGTATGTTGCGCTGTTCCAAAGGAGAAAGAGGTACCATGATAAAGACAAAACAAGGGAGGGAAAGGGAGATAGGGAGTGAAGGTAGATGTCGGAGGGTGGAATACATCCATTAGCCTTCCTTGCTCCTGGCTAAATCTTGCGATACATTCTCTCATTCGAGCTACAAGAGCGAAAGAGACAGGGCTGGCACTATGCCAGACTGGCACAGACTTCAAACATACAGTACGCCTAACCACAGCAGCTTACATCAACCCGGCTGAAAGGAGAAGGAGGACAGATGGATTGATGGTAATGAAAGTGGGAGGATTGACGTACATAAGGAGAGAGTCTCAGGTCATTTCAGGTTGGATGAAGCTGACAGGGTCTTGCTCTGTGCCAGCTGTAGCTGTCCTTCGATCATGATGTGTTTTTAAATGTGCTCTCAGTTTTCTGTCTTTGGTTGACACTGGCTGCATAGAGGGTTGAATATCTACTTTACTTGTGTTTTATATAGTTAATAGTAAACATGGAAGAAGTCTGATACTTTGACACAATTTTTCTATGTCTTGGTATGTATAGACTATATGATTTATTAGCAGCATCAACAGCTGTGGTTGGGATTAGCTTCATCTGCACTGTTGATTTTTATGATTGATGTAAAAAGTTATTTTCCTATAGAACATTTTATATGAATCTAATGCAGATTACACTAATGTATAGTATTCACATTACAAAAGAAGTTTTGGTACAAACAGTGATGTTTCTCTCTCACTGTGTATCTCTCTCATCTATTTGCAGAACTCCATCCGGCACAACCTATCCCTCCACACACGCTTTGTCCGTGTGCAAAATGAGGGAACTGGGAAAAGCTCTTGGTGGATGCTGAACCCAGATGGAGGGAAGATGGGCAAGGCCCCACGCAGACGAGCAGTCTCCATGGACAACAGCACAAAATACCTAAAAAGCAAAGGCCGTATCAGAGGCAAGAGAGTTGGACGTCCTGGCGTAGGGGCTGGGTCTACTGTGGTGGGACTCCAGGGCTCCCCTGACCATAGCAGCCCATCACGTAAAGGCCTTGCAGGGGCTGGAAGTGCATCTGGGACAGATGGAGAGTTTGATGCATGGACAGACCTCCATTCCAGGGCAAGTTCGTCAGCCTCCACTCTGAGTGGGCGTCTGTCACCCATTCTTGCAGAAGGCGAACCAGAGGAACCAGAGGAGGGTGGTCTGTCCTGTTCCACCTCCCCTCACCTTTACCCCTCACCAACAAGTGCTCGCTCTCCATCCATGGGAGCAGGAAATCGTTGTCCTCCTTTGGAACAGCTGCCTCAGCTGGCTAACCTGACAGGTGCCATCAGTCTGGATGAACCACTGATGGAAGATAGTTATCATCACCATCAGCCACAGCATCACCATCCAGGTGTTGCCAGACATAAGCACCAAACCCCTGTTTACCACTACAGCTCAGGTGTGAAGGGGCAGAGCTCCTATGGTACAGGTGTCTATGGTGCAACAGGCATGGGGATGCTGCGCCACCACTCACCCATGCAGACCATTCAGGAGAACAAGCCAGCCAGTTTCTCTGGAACCATGCGGGCATACTCCAGCACCAATGCCCTGCAGAGTCTTCTAACAGGGGGTCCTGCTGGGCAGCAATATTGTTCCAAGGACATGATGCTGGGGCAGGAGAGGGAAAGCCATCCAATGATGAGTCAAGCTACAAATGGATTAGGCTCCAACCATCATAGCCACCACCCTGCCCACCATAATGGCCACAGCCATAATGGACCTCAGAGTCACAGCTCAGTTCATAGCCATAACAGAACTCACAACCACGCTCCTAGTCATAATCACAACAATGTAACCAACCATAGTTCACCTCACAGCCTCACTCACAACAGTCACAACCTCAGCCAGAGCCATAATCACACACCGCCACAGTCTACTGCCCTGACCCCACATGTCAACAGCAATCAACTACAAACATACAACCATAAAATTCCCTACTTGTACAGCCCACCATCACATGCCCGCCTACCTGCCTCTACCACCCTACCACCAAACCCAGCAGGTATGCTTGGCATGCCCCAGGACTCCTGCCATGTGGCCACCGCTCCACATCCACACCCTCGTCATAACCATTACCCTGACCCACAACACCAAGGCATGACTAATTCACCTTACCACCTTGGTCAGGGGATGGGAAATGGTAATACTGGTAGCGACTACCATGGCTATCACCAACCACACCCCCATGAGAGACTTCCAGCTGATCTAGATGTTGACATGTTCCAAGGGAGCTTGGACTGTGATGTGGAGTCTATCCTCCTCCATGACATTATGGACTCTGGGGAGGAGATGGACTTTAACTTTGACTGCTCCCTAGCCCAGGGTGTAGGCATTGGTATGGGTATGGGTATGGGTGTGACCATGGGAATGGGAATGGGAATGAGTGGTCTGGCTGGGCCACAACAAACTCACAGCAACCAGAGTTGGGTCCCTGGTTAAAATCTTGGACAACACTTCCTACCCTCAGAAAGAACTGCCCTACCCACAAAGCACTGTGCTCAACTGAGACACACATTGACTTGACACAGAGACTATAGGACTAACAATCCCATCTCTCTTTGTTGTCTTGACAATTCTTCTGTCACCCCCTTCTCTTTAGATCCCCTTCCCCTTGAGAGATCTAGTTCATGTCACAATAGGTTTTTCCTCATATCAACTATACTGTGATGACAATCTCTTCAGCTGTGATTGCCCAACATTGCTTCTCATCTACCATGAGAACTGAACTTTCAGTGCACTTTACCGCAAGTGGGTCACATCTCGCAGTGTAACACATTCACAGAGCAGCTCAGGCAGAGCTTGACATGTTTTGTAAGGTGGCTGCATGATTTGACAAGAACAAATTAGGAAATCACAAGCTCCATTGATAAAGTGTCATACCCTGGCAATGAATTTAAAATGGACTTGTTTTCCCCTCTGATGCTGTCTTTGACGGTGCTGGGGACAATATGAAAAAACAATTGTTTGTGTCTTTGCCATTAGATCCACAAAACCTTAGAACAGTTTGTTCTTCGTTACTCAACCATAAATTGAAAGCATGAATAAATAGAATATTGTTAAATTTATTCCTGATTTGGACTGGTTTGAATGCATCTATATGCATATATATTTAAAAAGAAATATTTTGCAAATTGCCATTTTAATTATAACATTCAAATATTCATGAGTTACAATTATTTATCTTACATCATCAGGCCATATTTACCACTTCAAGCATTTAGTCCTTGGCACTTTGACTTTTGTTTTGGATGTAACATTTTGTTAATGCCCCTTTGCCATTGGTTGGAGAATATTGTCAGTACAGCGTTAAATGGATTCTATCATTACTTTCTAGCATGCAATTTGGTGAATTAAAATGTCATATCACCTTGTCTCACCTGTGCTTCTTGTGCCAGTTTCTCTCTCTCTCCCCCCACTCTAAATTCCTCCCTCTCTCTGCCTGCCAGTGGAGACAAAGTGACCATTTCTCACACCAAGCCATTAATGTGACTTGATTGAAATTCAGCATCTTGCTTTTAATCTCCAAAGTGATGCAGCAGCGATGCGTCATTATTGAGAATCTAACGTGTTGTCCTCTCATCTCTCACCCCGTCCGTCCGGGCTGCCACTCGCCTCTCCAACTTAATGCGTCAAGAAAGCGAGACAAAACTGTGATTAACGCCAAGTCACTCTGCCTTCTGTCCTGCTCTGCGAAGGGCCAGTTTCACTGTCTGCTTGCCTGCTCACAGAGGGTACAAAAAAGAAGAGATGGAGACAAGGATAGAACACAAGTCTGTTGTTTCAATGGGATCAGTCATCAGCCTCAGATTCCATGCTCTTTGGGCATGTCTGAAAGTAGATAGTGTATTTGTATTGTAAATCATCTCCATTTTGTGTTCCCTTGTATCCATTTTTTCAGTGTGTATACCCTGAGCTTCAAATAAAATAGGTGCAAATGGAGGAGAAAACAATCAGCCAATTGTGTGGCATAGTCTACGTCAAACAGGGTTGTAATGCCCCACAGCCATCCATGTCCACTTTTTGTGTGTTTATTCTGTTGTCTTGTAGTTGTTGTTGTATTGTTGAAATTCTAAGGACCAACAAGGACAGTGCTGAACTATCCATGGTGAAAGGATGGAATTCAATGGTGAAATGATGTTGGTAGTGCAGTACGACCTTCCCGTGCTCCAATACTGTGCACTCCTCCCACATGTGCTCTGCTCAATTGTCTCTGTGTTTGTGAGTGGGGGAGTCTTGAAGCTTGTTACTCACTGGCCTTGGGAGAGAAAAAAAGAGGACACCCCTATTCTCTAGTTGCCTCAAGGAGACTTTCTGAACTTGGTCTGTACCAAGTATGGCACGCAAATTAAAAGAGGGGGTAAGGGTAGGGTGAGGGTTATTGTTATAGCCAAAGGTCAAGCATGGCACAGACTATCAGACCATTACTGAGGTAAATACCTTTATTCCAGGGCTGTTAGACACAATGGTTCCAGTTATTGCTGGGGAGAAAATGTGTGGAATTTTCTAAGCAAATGGGCCTCACAAAGCAGTTATGTTATAACCTATGCTACAGACATTTAGCAATGCCCTGCAAAAAGAGAGCTATATATGATGTCTAATTTTCCTATATTTATTTATGAAAGAGATTGGTCTTTGTCACTCCTAAATGTGGTAGTTGTTTGAGTCAACTCCTATCGTTTTCCTCTTTTTTTCTCTGTTTTTTAAGATGTCATTCTCCCTTTGTCCCCTTTACTGATTTTATTTTGTACAAAATCTAT
>OMLM01001508.1:16362-26732 GCA_900302695.1 Helostoma temminkii
CTGTTAAATAAATGAAATTAAAAAAGTGTGTCTCTGTTCGAGCATAAAGATACATTTTTTGTTACATGTATATATATGTGAAATGCATTTTACAAATGTAGACAAACCCTGCAGTTAGGTTTTGACCAGGTCACCAAGATGCTGTGTGGGAGGTATGGGCTGTATGAATGAGAAAAGGGGGGGTGGGGGTAGGGAATGTACCTTTACATACTCTATGTCAGTAAGCATCACTTGTGGCTGCATGAGTAATGAAGAGAGGAGTAAATGTGTGAGTGTGTGTGCATGAAATAGAGGGAGAGAGAGCCAGATAGTACCCGACAGACAGACAAAACAAGAAGACACCCAGACAGCCAGACAGAGCTAGCAGCATTGTAGTAATAGGTGTGTGAATGTGTGTGTTTGTGTCATAAGACTTGTTATGGCCGATGAAGCAGTATAGGTTGGCCACAGCTGTCCTGGTCCCATTGGAGGCGTTTTCACTTGAGGAGTGTGCAGTGCTACAGCCCCATACTGCTAGGCCCCATGGGAGCCCCCGGCTCTACACTACATACACAGATTCACACCACGCATGTACACGCACAATCGTACATTTAAAAATATCACAAATTCACACATTTACACAAAGAAGCACACAGTTATGAAACCATACGCATCGTCTGGGACACTCAAACAGCATGTCTCACTTAGATGTACACTTTTAATTGACTCCACTTGGCACACCCTCCCTGCAGGGACACAAGTGAGAAGTGAAGGAAAAGACAAACATATAGGTGTAGAGAGAGACAGACAGTGTATGTTTAAAGCAAAATATCCTTGACACAAACATACAATTAAAACATGTTTTTTGTTTGTTTGTTTTTTACAAATAGACTAAACTGAGTATGATTTAGTGTAACTGAAAATGAGAGTGTGGCATGTGGCCAGAGTCTCACTCTTTGCTTTGCAGTACATCTCCTGAGAGACAGACAGGTTGAGGTAGACAGGAAAGCTGTCCAGCCCCAGTGCTGTGCCTTTGGGAGGGTCTGCTCTTCTGTTCCTCATTATTGGAAAGAGAGTGAGAGAAGCTGTGCTACAGTGTCATTATTCATCCACTCAAGCATCTGGGAGCAGGTCTTTCCTTACTTGGCCCAATGATATCTGTGTAGAGACCGCCCTTGGAGCTAAAGGCTGACTGGGGACACTGCTAACTGCTAACAGACAGACCCACCCAGGCAAAGCTCCAGGGTACAGATGTCCTTGAGTGCTTATGGGGACTCAGCACTTCCCACTTTCTGGCTGAGTTGCAAAGTGAAAAACTGCTATATCTCCAAAATTCAATTGTTCATAGAAACGAATTGCTCACTAATATGAAAGGGTGGAGTTAGATGTAATATGTCCATAGTTAATTAGTTAATTGTCATGATATATTCTGCAGCCACCATAAGATAATAGGTTTTTTTTTTCGACATCAACATTTATTAGTACAGAACTTTCAAAATAAATGATTACACAAGAAGAAAGAAGAAACCTGGTGCTCACTTGTGTCTTTAATTGTCTGTGACAATTAATCTAGAAAACTGCATAAGACAAGAACACTTTCTACAAACATTTTTGGCAAAACAAGGAAAAAGATGTATTAAAATCCTTTAATGAGTTGGATATTTCAGTTAAAACATCACTGATTGCAATCTCATTGGGTCTTAAAAGCAATTGTTTGGACAAAGAAAAAATATGACATTCAAGGCAATAATGTAAAATTAAACACATAAAGGCTAAGTAATTGATTCCTAATTATTCTGTATTATTCATTCAAACTAAGCATCTGCCCTTAAACAAGTCTTATAATCAGTTCTGAAGCAAAGATGAAGCTAAATATTTGTTTAAAGCTACTGCTACTGTTAAATGCTTTCAAACATATGGGATATTTTCCACTTATGGAAGATGTTTATTGAGCGTGGTCATTCAGCAGGTGCAGTCACTGCTAGCAGTTCTGTAAATTCTAGTGTAATGGGAACTAGGGATTAGGCTAGCAAAGCTGAAATGGCAGCAAAGCTAGCAACCTTAACTCAAATGAATACAGTGGCACTGTGTCATCTATTTTACCCAAACCCTAGTGTCAGATGTGTATCGGTCACCTTTGTCCCCCCAACCTACATCCTGGTGAAGCTGTCTAAATCCACACGAATCAGAGTTGATAAACCTAATATACTTTATGTACTTTATAGAGGTATACTATAAAGTGGGCCAATTTAGTTCCAATAAGTTTAATTAAATTAAAATAGTACACTAGCATACTTGCAAGCATAGAAGTGTGCTTACTGTACTTGAAGTATACTTGAACTATACTTAAAACCTTAAGTGTACTACCTTTTTGTAAGGGGGGTTGATCCATTTGAGGGCCATCTAGTAACTGTTCTGTCAAGAAAAATAAATCAGTAATTTCAGAAAATGCCCAGAAATCACATCATGGGAGGCACAGTGTGAAGTGCCTTGAGATGACTTTTGTTGTAAATTGGCTCTATATAAATAAACTTTAATTGAATTGAATTAATGGCAAACAGAAAGAACTTTTTCCCATTTCTATTATATTCAATAACTGAAAAGTATTTTATTTTTGAGCTAGCTATCAGTTGTCCTAGGTCTTTTATTTTTGCTCTCAAAAGCAGCAGCAGCATCATCAAGAAAATAGTTAAGAGGAAAGGTGTTGAAATGAAAAACTTCCTTTGGGTGGTGTTGAAGAGGTTGTCAGAAAGGCATCTGGGAATTTCTGAAGTTATAAGCTGTGGGTCTGGAGCACAGAGGCAACAGTAAGACAACTGCATGTTAAAAACTAACCTTGTGGACAGACATTTATTTGAAGGCAGCATTGGCAATTATGCTAGCATGTTCTTTTTCACTAAGAACAAAACATTATATTTAAGTATAATTTATTCCAGTAACTCTGACAAAGCATGAAAGAATGCACCATGTAGTTTTAAAGCTCTATAAACTACACCACAGAGAGGTCTTTGCATCACTTCAGATGGCTTGAATTTTCTTCACATTGATGTAAACAAACCTTAACAGCATCAGCAAACATTAATAACTTGGTTTCAGTTGGCATCTAGTGTTAGTCTTTGTATTAAAAGACCTGTCAATCAGTGTGGGAGTAATTGTTTTGTTGTGAAGATAGTCTTTTTATTTTTGCATCTTAATCAAAAAGTGCATTGACGTAGATCTGTAGCGATCTTATAATATATGATCTTATAATATAAGATCATCAATAAATTTGGGATGTGAGCACATCAGCTGTGAAATCAATTATTTCTTCTAGCTGAAAAATACAAAAACAAAACAAAATGTTGTGCATGTGGTGCTTTGTTATTTTTAATAAATGCGTTATTTATTATTTTTTAAATTATATATATATGTCTTGGGTCTGTGTAGACATACACCAAGTGGGTTAGCAGTGGACTCCCTGCTTTTTTACATTTTTGTGTTTGGTAGAATCCAGCCCCAGTTTGGATTTCCCCCTCACTGACGTAATCTGGGGGACCATAGCCAGGTCTGGCCAATCACCATCCACCACAGCCTCTGCTGAGGACCTGCAGGCAGTACTGCTTGTTGCTAAGCACTGGGTGTCTGTTGGTGTCTCTTTACAAACAACAGAAAACAGCAGCAGTAGACAGATTTAACTGTTGAATGTATGGATGAACACAGAAGGCTCTTTCCTATACTCTCAGGATCTGAAGAAACAGTGGATTTATTTGTTTTTTCTAAATGAGTCCTCAAAGAGGCAGACAGCTAGAGAAATCGTCAGACGTCAGAAATAAATACTGGACGCAGCTCATCCATGTCTTCAGGTGTAATATGTGTCCTAGAGAGCTGGGGACCTGTGCTAAACCTCTGCTCATGGTCAAGACCCATCTGCCTGGAACATCGCTGAACAAGACAATAAACCCTACATGCTCTAGGGTCCATACAACCTCTGACTAATCGCTGCAGGAATGGTTTGACGAATGGGTGTGCTCTCTGTTTATTGATGGATAGAGGATAGAGGACACACCAAAATCAGTTACAAGAGATACCCAACAGTCACTTAATACCAGAGATATACTGAAAAATTTGGCCTGAGTAGTGCTTGTAATTCTATCACCAAAATTCCTAATACTGAACTAATGCATTCAGTAAAAACTACCTGGGTTAAAAATATTGACTTAAATCTGACAAATCTGCTCTATTAAAACTCTTATTTAATAAATACTTTAGTCAGAGGCTACAATACCATCCAATCAAAAGTAACACACACTTTAACTTCCAAAAATGTAAATTTTGGAAGACCAAGCAATATGTGAATTTCTATTTTTGGGTATGAAAGCACAGAGAAATAATTCAGAGTGTGCAGGTTTTATTTAGAATTAGACCTAGATTAATTTATTTATCTAACTAATTTAGTTTGTTACTGGCATTTAATGCTATATGTCGCTGCACTGTATATTGTGCATTTTTGTAAACTTGATATAAATTTCCTCTTTACATCAGCAAGCTGATGCTAGCGTTGTCAGCTGGTAAAGTTACAACAGTTACTGGTAGTGACTGTGTGTAAATGTACAGTAAAAACTAACTTTAATTAAGAACTACAATACAATATCTTGTGACAAGCATCAAGCAATCCTCAATCATCAGCAGTCATCAACTCATACCTTTAGTGAGGTCCAAATGGTCATACCAGCACAGTCTTGACAAACACAATGTTAACCAAATCTTGGTTAACATCAAATCTTGTTAATGCTAAATGTGTGCAAACAAAGTGTTTGATAATATAAGTAACAAATACGTTTGGATATCTTTACGTAGCACAGCTGAACCTGCGTTTGCACTGTTATGTTTATCTAACATAATGTCCGTTTAGCAATGTGTTCATGTAAATCTCAGTGCTCTCAAACTCTTAGCCGTTAATCTGTCAACAGCAGTTGATTATGGTTGAACATTCTGTTGCTAGTAGCAACCACTAGTGACACAGTTCCATAGCAACGGTCTGGCATTGTTACAGTCACCATTTTGTCAGATTTGACCAAGTAAATATTGATGTTGTTTGATTTATATTCTGTCTAAAGTGCTGTTGTTGGAGCCAACAGAAATGTGTAAAGTAGACAAACTCAAGTAAAAGTGCAAGTATTTGCCTAGAAAACACTCACCTACAACAAATATCCTATAATTTTTCTACTCGTACTAGTAATAGTACTAAAGTACATGATCTAAATTTGACTTATGGGACAAAAGTAAAGGCACTCCACAGAAAACATATGTAACAATGTAGAACTGGATGCTTTTGACAACAGAAATGTCCAGTCTAGTCTAGTCCAGTAGTTAGTTTGACAAATTCTCAAAAGGTGAAAATGGTAAAAATAATAATAGTAAAAATGTGTAGAAATGTTTTCATATGTGTGTGTGAAAAAACCAGGGGGATGATTTTAACCACCTTACATAGTGACGGGGTTAATCCACAAAGGATACATCAGAGCTTCAATAGTTTATGATCATTTTTACAAGAATCAAAAGCTGCCAAAAGTACTTAGTAGCTAATGCAGCTAAAATAAATGTAGTGGTGTAAAAGTAGATAAACAATAATTTCCCTAGAGAGTAAAAGTAAAAGTAAAAGTAATATAAAATGGAAATACTCCTGTTAATTACAAAGTACCTCAAAACTGTACTCAAGCACAGCCAGTGTACTTAATTACTTACCACCTATGAGAGTCAATTATTCTTTGTTATCGTTGATGTGTGGTTTAGCAGAGTTTAGTTAATACATCACTGAACTGCTAACCAGGTTAGCCTTTACAGGCTCTGATAGCTGCCTGGAGCTAATGTGTTACTAATAACAACTATAAATTTTGACTCAAAGCCCTTACAAATCCCATATTATCATTAGTTATTACTCAAAAACATCCCCACAAATAATTTCATCTCACAGTTCTTATCAGAATAAAACAGATTACATAATCAGTCAACCATCCCTTGGGTGCCCAGGGCTACCATGTTTTTTTCTGGTTAAGAGAAAATGACCAACCAGGAATTTCTTTAATCAGTCTTTTTGTATTATAATACCAATTGCTGTCCTTAATGACTCAAAACACCCATACTCCCACCTCTTTCCTCTTGTTCCCATTTCACCCACTTCCAGTGCAGACAGATCTAATCAGATTTTTTCCTCTCCTCTTCCACAGATCCACTCATTACGGTGGCAGAAGCAGAGAGGTACGCATATGTGTGTGTGTGTCTGTGCAGGGGAGATGGGTGACCTAAAGCGGTGATGACACAATTAATGTCAAATTAATGCTCCTCTTGAGTGCAGACATCACCTCACCTCCCTCTTGTATTTCTCTCCACCCTCACCTCACCAGCTCTGTCTTTCCCTCCTCTCGTCCTCCTTTGTTTCCTTCCAGCACACATTGATCCTTCCTTACTCGACCCCCCATCTCTTGTCTCCCTACTTCTATCTAACTGCACGCAGCCTAATCTCACACATGGGGGAACTCATCTCAGAATTGTGCTACTGTGCAGCAACTAACTCAGCACACTACAACATAGAGTACGGTGTGGAGTGCTAATAGGGGCTGGGGGGGTGGCGAGGGGAAGCAGTGTGGAGGCCTGATTGGTGTCTCTAATTACAGCTTGATACTAAAGAGTAATTAATGAGTTTGTGGCTGATGGCAGCAGCTTTGGAGCATGAGACTTGATCGCAGGTGATAAAAGCTGTTTGTGCCAAGGCATGCAGAATCCCATGGGACAGGCATGTATGCAGGCGCACGCATTGTACAGTATATACTGTATGCTGAATGTGCTTAGACAGTTATTGTTATCACTAAGTATACTCCTGAGGTACAATAACCAGGTCTTTCATTTTACCACTCACAAAATTTCGAAAGGAACACGCTGTACAGTTTGAAGTTTGATTAGTGTAATACAAATATGTAGCGTCAATGATTAGTCGCAAATACGTCGATCAATTAAATGTCCACAGGCAACAGATTTTTGTTTGCCCAATTTTCCAATCTACAACATCCCGTTTTCTCTTCCACTAAAATGTCTGAACATGCTAAAATATGACTCCAGCTGTAATAACGTGTTTTAATGTTGGGTTCAGGCACTCACAGCACTGGGTTAGGGTCAGGGAAAGATTGTGGGCTGGGTATTAGTGAAAAATGTGACAGATCACTTCACACACAACATCTGCATAAAAATGTAAACACAAATATCATCTGTCTCTAACTAACCAACCAAACCTAACAAAAGTATTTTTTATGCCTCAACCTAACCCCACAGAGGAGTCTGGTTTCAAACTTGGGTCTACATAGTGCCGCCTGCCATCCACCCCAACCATGTCCTTGTAAATAAATCCCGGTTAATTAGCATGACGTTTCATTGACGTATCTTGATACACTGTCAGAGATCTGATACAGATGCCGGGGCAACAGCAAAAGCCTCTGCAGTCACGACTTCAGATGAGTTGTAAGGGTAGTTGTACTGCCTGTGTACTTTATGGCACAACACACTCTGAATATTGTATCTGGCTCATAATATACACTGATCCTCTGCCGTGTTTGTTGTGCTCAACATCAGTGGCCATAAATAAATGCACAAAACATCTTGCAAATACATATATGGGAATTAATCAATTGACACATTAAATTACAGATGAATTTATCTTTCTTTTTAAACTGCATCTATTTACTGCTGCTCTACTCATTTCAGTGTTTAGTAGCAGTGTTAGTCCTTGCATATTCATGTAGTGGGGAACGCATGCAACTGGATTATTCCATACTGTATCTGCTGCCGTGTAGATTTATGTGCTTTTATGAAGTACCCAGGATGCTCTGAATGATGTCAAATGTGCCATTTATGCAGTTACTGGTTTCCCGGGAATTTTAGGATCAATATGTCCATACAGAATTTCTTTTTGTAATACTGAGATTTCTTTATTCTTCATTTAAATGAAGCTGTCTCCACCACGTTTGCATTTGTCGTCAATCACGTTTTTTCTTAGTAGATCACCTACAAAATGCCCCCCGACAAAACATGCAATTTGCATTTAGCGATTACCATTTGGTATCATAGTAAATCAGGCCCTTAGTCTCGTCACTGATAGCTCTGAATACATATACATACATATACAATATATAAAATCTGTATGTGCGCTGCCATGCAGATAGTTGAGCTTACTCATAATACATACAAGTTAGAAAACACATACCGTAAACAGACCACATTAATAAGTTTTAAAACAGCATTTAGTGCAGAGTCTCTTTGTTTTTCTATTTGACTCTTTTCAGGATATCATGTCTAAAGACTGATATAAAATGGGCTAAATAGCTTTAAGTGCGCAACGGGGAACACATATTGATGCTAGAAATACAAGTCTGAGATAGAAAAAAAAAAACTAAAAACTAAAATGTGATGAAAATATAGATAAAGAGAAATAGTGATTCTAAAAGAGAAGTGGGCAAAGAAAAACAGAAAGTTTGAAGTACAGTATAATATGTGTGCTTGTGACTTTGTGTCTATTTGAGAAAGAGCGATAGGAAGCTTTAATATGTGTGTGTGTGTGTGGTTGTGATAGAGAGGAATAGAGAGAGAGCATGCTGAGGAGAGTCTCTAAAACAGGGGCAGCTGTAGTGTAGTTAATGAGGCCTGTAGTCGAAAGCCCAGTGTGTGAGCACATTGTGGATGTGTGTGTGTCTGAAAGGGACAGAGACACAGTAAATGTGTGTTTCATGTGAGAGAGGTGAGTTACCTAGTGTGCAGTCTTGCTTGACCCTCAGTGAGCCTGTCACCTGGAACCAATGAGCCTCAGAGAGGAGAGAGCAGAAGGGAGGGCACTGGGATGAAACAGAGACAGTGAGGAAGAGTTTTTTTTTAAAAGGCGGCGTCTCTCACTCAACCGAATAACTGGAGCAGACTTTCAGCATGGCTGTTAACAAGCTCTCTGTCTCCCTTTCACTCTCCCTCTTTCTCACTTTCTCTGCTTCCTTTCATTTGTCTCTCTCTTGTTACCCCTCTATTTCTTTGCCCTCTCTAGAGTGGCACTTTAATGAACAGTGTGTGTGTGTGTGTGTGCAGCGGCCAGGTTACCATAAGATATCTCTCACAAGAGTTTCTGATTATAAAACCCATGTAAAGAGACAAAGACGGAGAAAGAAAAAAAAGAGGCCTCTAGTGAGATGAGCTCTCGCTTTTCACAGCTCACCCCACAGGGGATTGAGCTGATAGGCGACGAGTCCGCGGCCTTCATAGTAGCATGCTAGGCTAGTTGCTAACAGTTTCAGTGGCTCCTTAATGGATTTTTTTTTGTTGTTTAAAGATGGTTGCTATGACAACAAAGCACCACTAAAAAATAGCTTTTATTGGGTTGTTTGTGGCTGAAATTGAGTCCTTAATGCTTTTTCTTAAAGGAATTGGTAATTAAGAATACCTCTTTAAGCAAATGTGTATATGAATTGTCTTTCTGAGAGCCAAATTCTCAAATATCAGTATAAATCTTATGTCCTCTCATTAGGCAACCAAAACTTTGTAAGAATATATAGTGTTCACATAAAGCCCCAGTGCTCAGAGTTGAGTTTTATGTTTTTAGAGTCTTCAGGTCAAATCTGGAGTTGATGTGGGGCCTGCCTTAACATAGAGGAACACCCACCTACCATCTGTCCATTTACAAAGCTCTCTGCATATTCTATACTGTTCAAAATATATCCTGTTTACGTTTGAGAAGGTATGTGCATCTGCATGGTAGAATGTCACAACATCCATTATGGTCAATGTCATCAGTGTGCAACAAAGCAGCAAGATGGAAACCTGAAAAGTACCTGTAAAGAAATAAACTTGGATCCGACACAGAATATTAGCATGATGTTTGTCTGCCGCATAAGTTAAGAGCACAGGCACAGTTATTCTGCTTAGTATTTTTGCAACGGTAATATCTGAATTAGTATTTGAAAATTCTGCTTTTTTCTTAAAATATTTTGTATCAGACACTACATTAATGGAAAAAAATCAGATACTGAAGATGTCTGTAATGCAAACAGGAATTGCCTTACTTACTTACAGTAATATCGATCAACCCACACACTTGTTTAATTTTATTTGCTCTGGAACATTGTGAGAATAAAAACTGTCAAAGCTGTCAGTCTGCTCCTCTATCAGGTGTCACTGTCACCCACACTGTAGCTCTAAACACATTTAACATGGAGTCTGACAAACATTATATTATATTATAATATTCATTTATTATAATATTCATTCAATATACAACATTCAACAGCCATGAACACACAGTAACAGTGTGAGTTGTCTGACCTTAAAACTGGTGTTTATCCCCGCAGCTTCAGTACAACTGCTTTAAAATCCAGATCACTGGA
>OMLM01001508.1:35204-51400 GCA_900302695.1 Helostoma temminkii
AGCCACTTAATGCTGGGATCACTGCATGTGCGTCTAATACACATCCACACACACACACACACACACACACACACACACACACATATTCTCTCCCTATATTCTGGCTTTTGAGAATTACAGGAGAATGTTGCTTACCATCAGCACTTTGCCTTGGCTATCAGTCGTCTTCCTGCACTCTCCAATGGCTGGCTCACACACAAGTGGGAAATTTTGCCTCAGTGTGAGTGCTTACGAGCAAAAGTTGTGTGTGCTCTCATGTGCAGATGCGCTCGACTGTTAGAGTACATGAGTGTTTGTGCATGATCAGCTGAAAAGCTTGCATTGTTCTGAAACTGTACCATGGAACAATACTGGGTGTAGCTAAGTTTAAGCAGCTCATTCTGTCTCAAAATAAGAATTCTTAGTTTCAGTGGAATACCTCTGCTCAGTTTTGCCCTTTTCCAGATGATAAGTGACATCAGGGTCAGCCGTGCAGTCAATTGTAGAGCTGTGGAAAGCCATTTGGGCTCAATCCAGGGGTTTTAAGCTCCTTTAAATCTCATTATCTCCCTCATCAGCATCTGCAATGCATTTTCCACCAAATGTCACATTATAATTCATCAGAGTTCAAATCTGCCATACTTTTCGTTACAGGTGAGTGTGAGATCAGTGAAGTGAGCTACAACAGAAAGTTGTGGGCATAGGAGAAGGGAACAGAAAAGAAGGCAACAGAGAGACGAAGAAAAGTAGCCTACGTACTTGTTAATTTTGGTATGAATTAGTTATTTCCTCATCTTTGTTTACTTCTTTCCTCTTTATGTTATTACATGCTTCATGTAGACATTTTCTAGTCTATAAAACATATAGTACATCTTAATGTGCTGTGTCCCCTCACATTAAGACTAAGCAAATCTTACAGATTAATATTTTTTGTCCATATTTATTTTGAACATTAACATGCTAAAGATAGAAAGTGCCTTGAATACAGAGTAGTGTTTGGAAAACTTTGCCTTGCACACATACACACACACACACACACACACACACACACACACACATAGTTACCCTGGCTGATTAGATTTCTTGCCTCTTGTTAAAACTTAGTGGATCTGTTATGTGAATCATTTTATATGAGCCAGTGGGAATAATATTAGCATAAAGGGGCAACCAGTGTCAATCAATCCCAGTCTGTACATCCCAAAAGTCAGTCCAGGAAACATCAGGAAACATAAATGAAAACACCTGCACAAGTGGACTATGGCTGTATGAGTTAAATTAAGTAAATGTTCTGGTAATTAGTGCAGCTGTTGAGCTACCATACACTGGTTTACTTATGCTGGCCATCTTGGCTACATTCCAGTTGATCTATAATCTCCTCTAACTAAACTGGAATCAAACATCCACTGACCCATCCATTCACCCAGTCCACTCCACACTTCACATACTACCTCACCCAACTTTCTCATCATCATGTAATTATACAGCTGCTAGGGATTACGCTACTATAACACAGTATGATCATGATAATCTGCTGACGTACACAACATTTGAACAATGTTGGTTTGGGTGCAGACAGACATTTCTACACATGGTAGGATTTGCCACAAACTTCTTTTAATCTGCCAATTAGTGGTTTCTCTGGAACATTGTTATGTATAGAGGTGGATGCTGCAGGCCTACTCCCAAACAGATCACAAACACAACCAAGATATATTTCCTCCATTTTCTTGGCTTCTTCTCTAGAACCCTGATTCCTTTCTTCATCCTCCTTCCTCCCATGCGTCTTCTTTGCTACAGGCCACAGTCACTCCCACCATCTCTCAAGTCATCAGTTTCTTTCCTCACTGGTCCTTCCTTCTCTCTCCCTCGATTTTCTGTCCTCCAATTTGATTCTCCCTCCTCACCCAGGTTTGTCGTCTGCCACTGCACTCCTACACTCTGACAATGCAGGGCTCTGAATAATTGATGTGTGGATGTGAAAGTTTGATGCCTGACTCGCGGGCAGATTGAACCTGCAGGCAGCATGCCTTTGCCCATCAGCCGACTCCCTGCTCTCTGCGCCAATCATCACTGTTTCTCTTTTACACACCCATACATACACACATCTTAGCATACAGTACACATATCTCCCAAAGGACCTCTCCACTTCTTCTGTCAGATTCATTGTAAAAGCACTCAGATATTTGCTGCAAGATTCTGTAACTGTTACACACAGAAATTGACCTAGAATGTGCCTTTTGCCTTTATAAGGCTAATAGAATTAGAAAATCCAATATTTTCCAAAATAAAAACACTAAAGTACAGGATACAAGGTGAAAACACCATGTGTGATGACAAGGGAAACAAATGAAAGCAATCAATATAAATTGTTACACAACAAAAACATCAATATTTCAGGAAAGGCAAATATTATGTTTGTCATTCCATCTTATATTATATATATATATTTTTTAATTATTATTCATTACATACATACTGGACACATAAGTGGCCCACACACATAATCATAGCACATAATATGTACTAAATGTTTGATCCTGCTAAAAACCTCCCTCATTGTCACTATATAAAATACAAAAAGCATGTGGTAATATTACAGACAACTGCTCCCCCTCCCTACCATCTCTCATATTTAACACCTACAGATATTGGACGTGAATCAAAGAAGTACAGGAACAAGTAGGTTTTCTTGACTAAACTGACTTTTTTTTTGCCTGTATCAGTATCTTCTTGTTTACATGTTAACAAGTGTGGTTCTGCTTAAATATATATATATATACACTACTACAGTACAGTGTATTTAATGTTTTTAAACCAATATATGCAGGTATCATATTTTATTTGATCATCTAGTTAATTGAACTGGAAAAGAACTATTATTTTTGGTCATCTTTTCTCCAAACCCCAGACTTTTGAAAATAAGAAATGTTTGGAATTTTGTTGGCAAACCTAAGCACAATTGAATTAGTCAGTGAAATAACTGATTAACTGACAAATTATCCAGGTTTACTGTGAATGTCCAGAGCGGCACGGCAAGCAAGAAGGTCCTGGGTTAGATTCCCGGGGTGTGCATGTTTGCATGTTCTTCCCGTGTTTGTATGGGTTCTTCTCCCACAGTCCAAAAACATGCAGTCAGGTTAAATGGGGACTCTAAATTACCCGTAGGTGTGAGTGAGAATGTGAATGGTTGTTTGTCTATATGTGCCCCTGCGATAGACTGGCGACCTGTCCAGGGTGTACCCCCCCTCTCGCCTGTATGACAGCTAGAATAGGCTCCGGCAGAATAGGCTTAATGGGGATTAAGCGGTTCAGAAAATGGATGGATGGATGTAGATGTCCAGCTATCATTGAACCTGACTGTGTTTTTGCTGGGAGTACTCCAGATTCCTAGGTCCCATGAACTACCCAACTTATTTTCCACACCTGGTGTCACCTTGAAAAGGTGGACGTGCAAGCGTGGTGACATGTGGTTGAACATGTAATGTCGCTCATGTCAGTCAAAACCAAGCTGCAGATTTTATCATATAGCACTAACACAAAAATGTATATGGATAAAACTTTAAATGAGGGGTAGGTTAGCATACTGTGTTGTGGCTGAGCAGTGTAATAAAGACATATAAAGACATAGCAAAACAGTATGCCATTTTTGTAACCTCTGGATCAAACATTTAAAGACTCTGGTTATCTATAATGTGTCCTACACATGTAACACTATTAAACGTTGTTTAAAAACATTTTACTAATCACACCTGTAAGCATAAACAGCACTTATTTACAGCACTCAAATATAAAATGCCCTGGTTTAAGCATTTTTGCTTTAATCTACAAGGTCTCTCAAGTGTTTGTGCTCTGTTAAATACACAGTGGAAAGTACTGTTTATAGCCTGAGGATTTGTGTCTCATATTTCTCCCTCAGGCCGAGAATGAAATGGGCCAAAAATGCCACTATGAACTTCGTACTAATGGAACTCAAAAGGCTTAAAGCTGCAGGCTCCGTCGCCATGTGAGTTTAACCTGTCAATGAAGAACTACATAGCAGACTCAACAAAGAGCTATCCTTGTTTTGTTCACTTAAGATTTAAGGAGACTTGACTCATAATCTGTTATTACTGGACTGTTGACAGTTGGTGCACATGCAGCATTTTACTTTAATGTACTATGTGGTTGCACCTACTTTATTTGCAGACTCTTTTTTTCTTGATACTTTCTGATTAGCCTACCTGTTTAAATGACTCAGAGGAAGAAAATGTAAACACCTCTACATAGCTGATGTAGTGTCTGCACATTAAAAACATATCAATGTCTAATGCATCAGTTATAATGCATTATTCAAACTTAGACTAAGATAGCTCTGCATACGGTATGCATGGAGTTACATAGATTCACAATAGAGCATCTTCTACTTGTACAGTAAGAATGTGCTGTTTCACTCTGATAAAACATTGCCTGCATGGAAGTGTGTGTGTGTTTACAGTACAGCTGAAAGAGTTAATTTTCATCAAGAGGAAAATTTCACTGTTAATTAACAGTTTCAATAATTAATACATTATTTAATTTAAAATTTCAAGCAATTTGTCAAAACTTCATCGTTTTTTCCTTCTGCTTAGGAATATTCCACTTTTTCTTACGTGACAGTAAACTGCATACCTTTGGGTTTTCGAGAGATAACAGACAAATGAGCAATTTGAAGATGCCATCCTGTACTTTTCTCAATATTTATAGGCCACACAATTAATTGATTAATTGAGGAAATAATTTGTAAATCAGTCACAGTGAGAATGATTTATTGTTGCAGCCTTAGTTTACAGTCTAAGTGTGTTATGTTGTGTCTTGTCTGCATGTGCATTATGCTTTACATGATGGCATCTTTGTTGCTTTCTCTCTGTCTACTGTATGTGGATGTGTCATGGAGGAGACATTAGGACCATGCCTGATGATTTATTCATGATATGACTTTTAATATCATTTACTGGGACATGGGAGTCTGCATCTCAAATAGGCCTGCGGGCACCTTTGTGTGCCCACGTGCTTCTGTGACAGAAAGAAAGAAAGAAAGAAAGAAAGAAAGAAAGAAAGAAAGAAAGAAAGAAAAAAGAAAGAAAGAAAGAAAGAGTGCACTTTAATATACACATCCAAGTACAATTATATTTGCGTGTGAGGATTTATTTTTTGTCAGGAAAGAAATCGTGACAAATTGTGTTCGTGACAAAGTGTGTTTGGGCCAGTGAAGGTGGACCTCATGATGATTGCCTGTAATAGGGTTGTGATTGAGTTATTGGACAACAATAGGAAGTCATTGTGTAATGGGCAGAAGCCAGCAGTGGGGGCCGATACCAATCTGTTTAGCAGCATAGGGTGTGGAGAGGAATGTGGGAGGAGGTGTCTAGTTTCTGTGGTGGGTGATCGTTTTGTTAGCCAATGTGTGTGCTTGCTTGTGTGTGTGTGTGTGTATGCTTTCATTTGATTTATTGCTATGTACTCGTTGGCACATGTTTGACAGTTACAGTAGCAAAGCCACTAAATGTTGCCAAGGTAGAGCTACACCTGCAGCCAATGCAATATTAGTTTTGCCCACGATACGCTGAAATCCAGCTTCTATGTTTTATTCTTACTATATGGATGGAATTATTCAATTTAACAGCCTCAACGACACATTACACATATATTTTTGTCAATTAGCTCCATATGTGTGCAGAGGGTTTTTTTGTCCATAAGCATACCTATTAGTGACTATAATTAAATGATGAGGAATAGGTGGGTGGATGTAACAGGAGGCAGACAGAGAAGGGGGCGGCTGGAAAGCATGATTTAATTTGGTTATGATCTAATTTGCTTTGATTAAAAATGTATGCAAATCCCTCTTAGCATAGGGGATCAGTGAGGAGAGGCGACACCTCTCTTGCTCTCTCTTTCTCTCTCTCTCTCTCTCTCTCTCTCTCTCTCGCTGTCACCCCCTCTTTCTCTTCTACTTTCAGTCCTCCTCCTCTCTCTGTCAGCGGCCACTAAAGTGAGACGTGTGAATTGGAGAGCACAGTGTACATGTGTGCATGTGTTGTTGGCAGTGTGTTCTTTTTTTAAAGCAGCGAGAGGAGCCCACTCACATCGGGTGTTATTGCACCTCATATCTGTTGGCTGAGTGTCTGCTACAGTCTAGATCTGGGTGTATGTGGTTCTGTGAGTGTGTATGTTTGTTTGGCCTGACCCTGTCTGCCAGTGAACCCTGTGTAGGCGTGACTTTGCCAAGCCATCCATGTCTCCCAGAGGTTTCAGGTCTTCCCTGTAGCTCAGCACTGAAGGTCATACTACTAAATAGAATGTCCTCTTTCCAGTTTCCTTCACAGTTCATCATTTGTTGTTGATCTTTCCTTCTTTCTTTCTCTACCACTCAAGACTCTCATCCATGACTTTGTCCAGTCTGTCCTCTGTGCTCACCTTCAGCTTGAGCAAGCATTGCACACAGTATATACTGTATGTGAACCTGCACTGCACGTTTTTACTAGAGACAGCGTGTATTTATGATTGTATTCTATTATGTCTGTATGAGAAGCAGGCCATCTAGGTAACTGCATCTATTTGCATTGGGGCTCAGAGTATTCATGTCACTCTCAATTTCTTCCCGTTTCTGCACTCTCTCTCTCAGCCTGTCACTACTGCCTCCCCAAGTTTACTGTAATGAACTCTGGTTTGCCTCTGCGCTCTCCCTCTTTTCTCTATCTTTATTCCTCGCCTGACTCCAGCCAGCCAGTCAGACTGATAGCCAGCGTACCTATCAGTCATCTAGCTCCAGTGAGCTGTCCAGTTAGCCACTGAGTCAATTAGCATGAAAGCTGTCATGTCAGGAGGATGACTAGTTAGTTGGCTTACTACATTAGTCAGTAAAGACAGGAACAAATATTAGATTAGTGTCTGTGGACCAAGTTTGACCAGCTCTCTCTCAGTCTTGACCAGTATATTTTTTATATCTAAAACCTATGAAGCTCACTCTTCTCTACTTTTTTCTCATCATTTGCAGTTTTATAAATTTTCTAGGCTTTTGCATTCAACAAGATAAACAGTTTTTTCTGTTTTTGTACATGGATATACAGTATATATATATATATATATATATAATTATTTGTAGTCACAGGATTTTTGAGGTTCTAGCTTTGTGACCATTTTGAAAAATTATTTTTGCCTTATTTTATTTGCTAGGTGTTAGTATAATGGAGCTGATAGAGAGGAGTATTAGATCTTATGAAAAAGAAAGAAATATATTCAAGTATACAATTAGTATACTTCTTTTAAACTAAAAATGAACATGTATACTTGAAGTATACTTAAGCATACTTTTTTATAAGGCCTTTACTTAGGTAGGTAACTAACGCACAGCTCTGCAGCTCTAAAAGCTTGCTAGAAATACATGCACTGACCACGTATGTGGAGGCGTCCTGTGTTTTTCTCTTCAGCTCAGCCTCTGAATGAATGAAGAACTTGCCAGAAACTCCAGTTGTTTTTGTTTTTTCCCTACGGTCTCTCTCCTTTTCCCTCATGAATTCATATATTGTTAAAGCGATTCATGAAGTCCTGATATAAGCACTGATGCTGTGCACTTTTGCTGACTAATCATATCTTTCCATTTACTTTGTAGAACAGCACATTTTCAAATCCAAAAACTACATAAAGGGAACCCAGTTAAACAAATGAGACAAAAATACAACCTCAGTTCCAAAAGATTTCTATATTTTACTCACAAAAGAACAGAGAAAACATATGAAATGTTTTACATGATAAAATATAGATTTAGTAATAAGTTATAAAGAGTTATAAAGAGTTGAGACAGAGCAACAAAAGAAACAGCAAGTGTACTATCAAGAAAAGAGCTGGAAGAACATTTTGGAATAACACAATTTGTTGTGCCATCTACAAATGCAAGTTAGAGCTCTGTCATGCAAAGAAGAAGCCAATTATGAACATGGTCCAGAAACGCTGCTATCTTCTCAGGGCCAAAGCTCATTTAAAATGTTCTGTGTCAACGTGGAAAGCTGTTCTGTTGTCAAACAAATTGAAATTTGGCATTCTTCTTGGAAACGATGGTTGCCAGATCTCTGAACTAAAAAGGAGAGGGACCTTTAAGCTTGTTATCGGCCCAAAGCCTGCATCTCTGATGGTATATGCCAATATGCTCCCATCCGGATCAATTGTTTTTCAGGGAAGACCTGACATATTTCAGCAGGACAATGCTAAACTGAATACTGCATCTATGACAACAGCATGGCTTTGCAGTATAAGATTCTGGGCCTGCCTGCAATCAGACCTTTCACCAATTGAAAATATTTGGTGTAAGACTCAGATGTGCTGAGCAGCTAAAATCCTATATCAGGCAAGAGTGGGAAAAAAATCCTCTCCCAAAACCCCAGCAGCTGGTCTCCTCCTCAGTTCCCAGACATTTACAGACTGTTGTTAAAAGAAGAGAGGATATTGTGGTAAACATGGCCCTTTACCAACTTTTTTGAGACGTGTTGCTGACATCAGTTTCAAAATTACCTTAAAAAAAAAAAAGTTCTCAGTTTAAACATTTGATGTTTTTTTTTTATTACTGTGAATAAAATATGGGATTATGAGATTTGCAAATCATCACATTCTGTTTTTATGTAGATTTAACACAAACAACCAACTTTTTTGAAATTGGGGTTGTACACTTATTTACTGTGGCAAAAACCTATATTCGTGTGTGGTAAAAGTAAGTGAGCCATTGCCTTTAGAGACTGCAGATGTTTAACTCTGCACTTCAGCTTGAAGCTTTTTGCCCATATCTTCCCACAAATAGCTCCAACTCCGGGATGTCGGGTGGCTTCCTTGCATGGACTGTAATTTCCACTTAAAATTAATTGATATTTCTGGAGGCTTGTGTACATTAACCACACACAAATGTATAATATTGGTTAATTTTCCTTAGTAAAATGAATGATTGAAGTGTATTTTTTATCTGATTGGGTTCCCATTATCTAGTTATATGCCTTGCGTGAAAAATATGATGGCTTGTCGGTAGTCATTCAATATGTGATCATTTTTGCTTACAGTTAATATTAAAACATATGTGTATCATTTTAAACAGTTATGTTTCACGTGTCTACATTTTTCAAGTTTCACTAAACTTAAAGTTGGATAATCAGCTAGTCAAATGAACCATTTAAAAAAAAAAGTCAGTCAGTAAATCATTCAATTTGTTTACTGAGTCAGTTGGTCTTAGTAACTAAGCCATTCATCAGTTAAGCCAATCTGTTGGTTAACTCAGTCAGTCAGCCATCCAGGCTGTGTCTGCTCTCTTACATAAGCAGGGTGACAGATGCTGAATCATCAGCTGCCCGCTGGAATGCTCTCTCTACTCAGAGGGTGCCAGGAGGAAGACAGCACACACACACACACACACACACACACACACACACACACACACACACACGTACTGCACACACCCAACTAACTGTATGCATTCATGCAAACACTGTTCATGCACACACACTGGCATGCATGTACAAACACATATGCACACACTGCATGTCATGCACTATTTCACATGAGACTCACTCCTCATGACTGAACTCCAGAGTGGAGATGGAAGAAGAGCTTGAGAGAGATAGAGAGAGAATAAGAGAGGCTGAGTGTCAGACAGAGAGAGAGAGAGAGAGGAGAGAGAAGAAAGAAGACTGAGATCTTCCCTTAGCTGTCTGTGAGGGTTTTGATGTGGTTTAAAAGGTTTTTCATGTTACGCAACTTTGAAGATGAAGTGTTTGATGTTTAGTTTGGTAGTTTGTTAGCTATTGGATTAATCTCTCTACCTTCTACCTCTTTTTCTTTTCAATTTATCTGATTAGTGCTTGGAGCTTGCATCACCCTCTCTTTGCCTTTGTCTAGAATGATACTCAGAAAGGTGTTTTTCACCGTCTCTTCAGAAACTTGGCACCTATCATCTATTTATGGGAGAAGAAATTGAAACTGGAATAACAGTCCTATTTGCCTTCCTGTCTAGCCTTTCAAAAACACGACTGAAATGCTGATGGAACAATGACATCTATTTCTCCCTTTTTTCCCTCTCATCTCCCCGTTTCTCTCACTACCTCTTCCAATTTTGTCTCTCGTGTCCCCTCAGCATGGGTGATTCATTTGTCTCCAACACAATATAGCACAACAGGAGCTCACCACCGTCCATATTGCCACAATGCTTATTTGTCGAACGCCAGGGATTTCATAAATACATTTCCACATTCCCTCCTTCAAGCATTTTTCTTCTTTGCCCTTCGTCTTTTCCCCTCTTTCACTTATTCCCTTTCCAGCGGCGGCACATACTTTCCCAGTTTCCCCTGTCTCCCGCTCTCTCTCTTTTCCATCCCTCTCTCTTTCCCTCTCTCATCAGACGAATGTAAGAATAGAACAGGGGAAGCCCTCTCACCTCTCCCTGCACGCCGGCTAATTAGCATATTCATGAGCAGCATATAAATTATACATGAGATCCGGAGGGGAAACAGAGGCAAGAGACTGAGACGCGGATCCACATCGTCTCACACGCACACACATGCACGCGCACACGCATGAACCTGCACTTCCATATGCAGGTACACTCACAACACACAGATAAGCACATACATAGAAACATCCTTACTTTTTCTTCCTTTCACCCCCTTTCTCTATCACACAACACAGACGGAGAGATACAGACAGGTAATTGGTGAGAAAGTGTGTGGTACAGTACATTGGCAGTGTGCAGGGGAGGCGGCATACACAATATTGAAAGGGAGAAGTGGAAGTCGCTCTCAGTCAAAAAGAAAATGCAGTGCACACACTATGCTTAGGCTGCCTATATTTTTCTTCAGACTCAGAGGTGAGAGGGTTTTAGCACTAAGTAAGGTTAATGCAGATAAAACTCATGTTAAAAGGATACTGCAGATTGGTTTATATTCCAAATGTGACATTCATATTAGAGAAAAAAGCATTTGTATTTAAATGATTACGTTAATACATTAATATAACACAAGTTCAGCTGTTTGTGTTTTTGCTTGAGCAAAAGCCCAAAAGTTATGGACAGTCCCTCAAAGCTCACAGTATTTGTTTTAAATCCAATTAATGTGTTTTTCTTTCTTACATGATGGATATCCCAATTTAGAGCCAGACTCTGACTCAGCAAGCTGATGGATGACTCGACGTTTTGTCCACATATATCATATTTACATATAGTCTAAAACAAATGCAAACAGATTAAATCTGACAGGAGACTGGATTACCTCCAAGATATTTCACTGTCTTGGAAGAAAGGGGTCTTTTTAGTTATGAGAATTAAGATGCATCAATGGCAAACCATTGCAGCATCACTTTAAAGCCCTAAAAAAGTGTAAGATATTCACAAAGGATCGTTACCACTAGGAGTCCTCTTAAATGGCACTAAATGTTCCTAAGAATTTCTTGTTGCAAACTATTCATAAGGCTGCTAAGCAGCTTCTAGTAGCTCAACATGGTGATGTCCACATCCTTTGTCCACAGTGACCGGTGATCAACGAGTGACCAGTGTGTGACAGCAGATGTCAAAATATTCACAGGAGAATGTGTTGAAATAGAATAAATCATCAAACTTTGACATGTTAATTCTACAGATTTTAATGGATAATCCAGGAATACTCACAAATTCACATTTATTCATTGATTGCAGCTGATGACTATTTAATGTGAATGAGGTTTTACTAATTTCTAAGTCATCTGCAATACCTAACTTTTCACAGACTTAGGATGCAAAAAGACTTGACTCGTAGACCGAGAATCAGAAATGACATTGTCCTTATTTTTAGGATATTCTCCTATTTCAGCACGTTGAGCTACTTTTAGCCTTAGGATGTTTTGTGAATACAGACCCAGTTGTGCTGAACTTTTGTATATGACTTTGATCAAGACTGTAAAAATATTCATTTAAAAATTAATTGTGTCACTCCATGAGGTAGAAAAAATTACTAATCGATGTGTTGCAAAAAAAAAAAAACCCAAGATGGGGGGTGGGACATTTGAGAGGCTGGAACTGGGGTGTATTAGGGTGTATACAGTGTATTATGCACTAGTTCATTGTCAACTGCATTTAATGGAGTAATTGTTTCAGCTCAGCTTCACACATTTTGGAGTCAGTTTGGCAGCATGCTTTCATAAAAAAAGGATTTGTGCACTGTGGAGATTCTGGAGAAACAAAAAACCCACAGTGCACAGATGCTACTTGTTCTATGTTCTGATGTGACCAGCTCGCTCACTCTTCCTTAAGCAGGTGTCATACAAGAATGGCATGTTTATGGGCCACAGATCTGACCATTGAATGCTAAATAAGCCCAGTTTAATATAATGACTGCAAAAATTAAATAAAGGTTTGATTACATAATAATGCATCTTCCAAGAAATAAACAACTCTAAACAACTCATGATTATTGTGTTATAAAGAACATCTGATGGAAAATATTTTGCTGACACATTGACTGCATTTTAGATTCAAATACACACAAGATTAGGAGGATATATACAAACATATATATACTGACGCCCTCCCAGTCCAAAACCACATTCTAGCCTGTGGTTAATTGGGCTTGCTGTAAATGCTTGTGACGTTTTGAGGAGTTTGGATGTAAGAAATTCAAAGGATTGAGAGCAGTTGAGAAGTTTCTTTCTTCTGTGTAGATGGAGTATTCATTAACATGAAGTTTGTTGGTGTTTGTATGAGAGAATCTGCTTTTTTCTGTCCATCAGTTTTAATTTGTGATAAAGAAAAAGAAGGATGATGGGTTTCACTATACTCTGTATTGTGATCCTCACACATTGGCATACTGGACATTCACTACTTGAAACAAGACACATACTTTAGCCTTGCACTGTAACAGCTAATCCAATAGGGGTATCAATTTTCAAAAATATTGTTGGATGCTTGACCTTTATAGTAGACTGTGGAATATTCTTACATAATTCCTTAAATGACACAAAAATATACATCAAAATCCATAGGCAACAAATGGATAATTATTTTTATGATACCCAACAATTAATTTTAACATTATGATTTTTTTTTATTTGACTTTGGTCCATAAGTAAAACACAAACTGTTTTTTATTTTAGACATAAAACCATCCAAAATGCAGTTCCATTACGTTGTTGTATAAATTCTATAATATAGCAACAGAACAGAACAGATTCAAGAATTAAAACAATATATTTAATGAAATACACAAATACAATGGAATTGCTGGGATACATACTAGTTAAAGTACAATTATTAGTAGAAATGTGTTCCAGTTGCACTGTAAAATAATAATAATCTGCTAGTTAGTGAGTCATCTTTACTAACTTCTACCATCTGTCTAGTATGTATTTTGATGCTTCTGGTTTTTGGAGCACATTTCCTTTGTTCTCAGGGAGCATCATAGTTTTCACCCAAAAGCACTTCTGCTTTTTTTCATGAATATGAATATCTAATTTCAAATGTGTGAGTGTGTATATTTCTGGCTGCCTGCAAATGTGTGCACGCCTGTCTACATCTGTGTGTATGTGTTCTCTTAGTGCTGGTGGCAGGAGCTAATATCAGATTACGGATGTAAATTGGCAGAGTGGCTCTCTCTCATTATCACTAATAAGACTATGGCCTCGCTCTGTGCGCCCTCTTTCTCTCTTTCTATGGTCGGTTAGATGAGAGAGAGATGAGCTGATAGAGAGAGGACAGCTGCTGTAGCCCTGTTCCTGAAAGCAAACGATTTGAAAATGGTCCACATGTGCATTTAATGACACACATACACACACACACACACACACACACCACAAATGTCAGACACTACACAGCCGTAGCAAACCAGGGTTCCAAAGTAACTTCACACAAGTGACACTGTTTCTAAAAATGGCTGAAAAAAGTGACTAGTTGCCCCAGTCTTGAGCTCAGCAAATTATATTAATTAACAGAGCATTTATGTACTTTTCTCATTTCTCTCTCTCTGACCCACACACCATCTTCCAGTGTTAAATGTAACATGAATACACCCACTCACTGTCACAGTCTCTCGTCACAGGTCTTTGTCTTAGTGTGCAGTTACACGTATGCACACAACCACTCTTCACACATCAGTCCAAGGACACTACACTAAGATTTATTTATAGTCGGAAGATTTCTGAGGCAGAACTAATGCTCGACATACAAACTAACACTCAATTATTCTCACTACTCACTGTCACAAATACACTGTAGTTTGATTAAATTCTATATCTGTATTTCACTAAAAATATGCATTAAGGTTCACAATGCCAGGAGGAGACACAAGCAGGTATAATGGCACTGTAGTATCACAATCAATCATTTAGCTGCTTGGATACAGTGATATCACTGGAAGTCATTTGAACATATGAGTAATGCACAATGCGCATTAAATGCTAGTGCTTTTATTTATGGACACATAAATATAATGTATTGTAATGTATTCTAGCACATACTTCGACTGATGCACAGATGTTCACAAAACTGTTATTTAAAACAACAACAACGAAAACTAAGAGACACGCGGCACACACAGCGCCAGCAAAATGCATAAACACAGAATTATGGTGTTTTTCTCACCATTTCTCTCCCTCCATCTCTCTCTCTCTTTTCCTCTCTGTCTTACTCGTCTCTCCATGGGCCACATTTGCTCAGTAATTACATTTCAGCCATTATACTCAGCTGACATTTCTGTACAGTTAATAATGCCCATTTTGCCATCATGCACAGGTCAAAGAGTGTGTGAATGAGACAAGGGTAAGTGTGTGAGAGGGGTTAGAGACAACCTAAAAGGACGAAATTACATGTGAATCATGCACGCCTGGTAGGATGTCTGCTGTGAGTACCCTCTTGGCTATATGTGTGTTTGTATTAGCTATGCATTACATGTATTATAATTATAATTTTACCAGTATATAATAGCAGCATGCGTAAATGTTTATATCTGTATATATACATAAGTACAGTAATGTGTTTGTGTCTATGCTTTGCCATGAAACAATATAAAACCAAGGTAATGATGTGTAAAAAGATGATGTGCCACCATCCGCTCTTGCCAGGAGGGTCACAACCCTTGGCCTTGGATGCACCCTTGCATACGCTCGCGTGTGTCTGTGTGTACATGTGTGAGTGTGTCAAGCCAATCTGGCTGGCGTCTGCTCCCTCCTCTATCCACTGCAGGCCGTCTGCTGTCTTTTATTTCTGCTTTAATGACCTATAAAGGGACTGTTACTTTTTAAATAAACCATAAAGCAAGGGTCATAAAAGGGGAGTGCAATGCTGGGCACAGGCCAAGCTCTGCAAGAAGTGAGTGTGTCAGTGTGCGTGTACATGTGTGCTTGCGAGTCTGTGTGTTTACATATGTTACCAATGTGTCACAGCACACCAAGCTGAACCTGCCGCCAAAGCAGTTATCTCAGCCTGAGAAAGCTCCGTAGCTGCGGATTCACTGCGTGGCAAATGCAAGTCTGTGAAATGATAAACCTGCATAAGTGGTGACCTTGCTTCACATAGAGATGAGTGGGTGGGTGAGGAGCAGGTCCAAGGCTAGAGTTTTTTTTTCCCAAGCCACTGTCTTGGAGCTGCTGTAGTGGGTGTAGAAGGAAGCAAGCCTGCAGCAGTTTCAGTAGCTCTTCGTAGAATGAATAAACCCCTTTACAGCAACTTGTATCACGAAGGACTCTTTTATATTCCCACGACAGACACAGAAAGCTTATGAAAGTGCTTAGAGGTGCTGAGAGGTGGTTGAGGCAGGTTCAACCAAGCTCTACTGACACTAATATATGGGTCCTAATAGATGCATGCTGGTGAAATCTGCAGGAGGTGTAATTTTGGTAATGCTTGTGACAGAAATAAAGAAAAAAAGTTTAGGAAACAGTAAAGTGGCTGTCTCAGAAGAAAGGTCTTTGCACCATGCATATTTACGTCTTAGTTAGAGAAATGTGTGGGTGCAAGTCATCGCTCCCTGTCTCTCTCCTCTACCACTTCCTTATGTGCTGTGATTCCAAAGCCGAACATAAAAAGGGGGGGGAAAAATAATTGCCCGGTTTAGCAGAGTGTAACGTTGAAAATGTGTGTCGCTCATGCAGAGCTTCAAACAGGCTCAGCGAGGAACAGAGAGCAAATCTTAGCACGCCGCGTTTAGGACATCAAACGGGCCGCAATCAACCGCTTCGCAGAGACGAGGAGGGGGGACAGGAGGGGC
>OMLM01001508.1:51420-76904 GCA_900302695.1 Helostoma temminkii
GGGCTTGGAGGTAGTGGTGGCGGGGGGGCTCATTTCCTTTGACGTTCCTGCACTTCTTCTCCCATAGGAAGAAGTTTAGCTACTTGAAGCATCTATTGAGAGAGAAGAAAAAGAGGCAGGCACTGAATGTTAGACAAGGTATTGGGTGATACAGAAGAGGAACAAAAGATGCAAGAGCTTATGTAGAAGGTTTTTTAGGTTATGCTAACAGGTGATGTAGAAGGACAGAAGGATGGATGTGCAAGACTGCAGAGTGAAATCCTTAACTTTTTAAGATATTTCCCTGTGATGTCGTCATCTGTTTGCAGTCTTTTCATAATTAGGAGGCAATCTTATTTTCCATGCAACTGACAAAATAGACTGATCTAGCTTTTGCATACAAACATTTCGTGTTGCAGTGCTCCTTCGCTGTTGCTCGCCCCTCAAGAGGAACTGTTATTTGGAAAAAAAATTGTTATGTTACACAGTTTCAGCAACTTTCACAGAGAAAAACATTAAAATATTGTGTTACATTTAAAGTTGCAAAATATGCACATTTTTGATTATTTATTCATCTGCATTAGCATTTTTAACTAAATAATCATATAATTTGTAAAATATGACACAAGAATAATAACAATTAACAAATAATGGTAAAATTATAATTATAGTTCCCCAAAACCCAAGTTACCAGTCTCACTTTGCCTGTTTTTGTTTAACCAATAATGATAAGGATGATCAAAAGATACTCAGTGTTTTGAACGCCTGGGAAAAGTGTCACGTCTTCACCTTCAAATCTTCACAGGTGCTGAAACAAGTGAGTATTTCACATTTTTATTGCAGTGACTCTAGGACAATGTATCCCACAACTTTTGTCCAGGTTGTAATATCTGGTTTAAGAAAAAAATATTATACCTGCAAAGCCATTCGCAGCTTCACTTTGTGTTGAGAGCTATATGCAAGTCTTAGCATGCTAATGAGCAAAAGTTAACAATACACCTATAACAAGGTTAATGTGTCTATGTATAGCCTTGTGAAGCTTCTTTGGCTGTAGATTCTCGAGCTATTTGGTTCATAATTTAGTAATTTTGTCTCTAAAATGAGACAAAAAATCATCAGAACTCATAAATCATCCATCTATTATCCTGACCGCGTCATGCTCAAACTGCTTACTTTGTCTGACGCAATCCAAGAAGGTTATCCGAAAAACTACAACAAACATATAGATTTTTTAACCATTGTACTAACTGCTTAAGCAATTCTTGTATCCTCATCGGATTCTGCAGCCTATCTAAAATATTGGAATGCAATTCGCACCGCTGTGGTTTGTTCATTAGTGACACTTAATATACCTCAAGTGACATTTGGACTGTTTGTTCTTTAGAGGGATGCATTGACATTATTTGACAATGACATTTTAAATAGCCATTTTTGTCAACACTTGTTTCAATGTCAATGTGGGAAAATTTGTCCTTCACAATCCCCAAAACACACTGTTAGAGTGGATTTGTTGTGCAGAATCTTAACAATGTGAACACTATTTACAGGAACAGCAGGAAGGATGTTCTTTCTTTAATGTGACAAATATCTGCTGACAAAAAAAAATAACCAAATATGTTCAAAATGTCAAGGTATGCCTTTAATTCCTTTGAAATGTACCTTTTCAAATGCTACAAATTTGCCCTTTTATGGGCGCTGCCACAGTGACAAGCTGTTTGTTGCAAGTTGTTCTTTTAAACTGCAGACAAAACATGCAGGGAGAAACCTTTCCTCTGGATGCTTACTTCAGGATAACAGTCTTTCATTTCATAAATCTGCAGCAGATTGACAGACTGACAGGCTGCAGTAGTGTTCTTTGATCCTTCTCGCACTCAAAACCGCTCTACACTCATTCTAGTCGTCAGTGTAACTTGTAACTTCTACTTTATAAAGATCATTGCCTCTAACACATCATTTCTACACTAGTTGCACTGTATTTCCTCTCTGCTTTCTTCTACCAAGTTGCCTTATGCCTTTCACTCTCAGTGTTAATTCACCTGTGATCTTTCCCTGCTCTTGTCACTCTCTCTGTCTCTTTTTCTCCCTTTTTTTTCTTGCATCTCTCCTGCACTTCTTTTGTCCTTGATTACCTAGTAGTGAGCTCCTGGCTGTGTCTCCCTGCCACTGGGTAATGGACTATTTGCATGCAAATGGCAGTGCCTGGAAAGATTAGACAGGGTGGAGTGGATGGTGGAGGGAGCAAGGAGGAGGAGAATGAGGAAAGCAAGTAGACAGACTTTATTGGAGGAGGGAAAGTAGCTGAAAGAGAAGCTCAAAGCCAGATGAAAGGCAGGGATGAATATGTCGTGCTTTTTATCGTTTGGCTGTCTGCATGCTTAGATGATGATTGTCTTCATTAAGACACTATTATTGACAGTTACTTGTATGTGTGTGCATGAATGTGCATCTCAGTGCAGCTGTGTGTTTGTGTATGTAAGTGTACAAGCTCAAAGACTCAGAGAGAAAAAGTTTGAATGTCTGCGCCTCAGTATTTGCATGTTTATGTGCGCCTAACTAGCTTAGCTCCGAACTTGGGGAAGATAGGGCACTGCAGAATCGCTATTTCTGAAAAATTAAAGCTGGAGACCAAAGGTTTTTTGTCTGGAGAGAGAAGCCCAGGCCTCGCTACCTCCTCCCCCTCCTCCAGCTCCTCCAAATAAATAAGAATTTTTGATTACAGTAATCAGGGCCATTAATAATGCAGACACTGTGATGATGCAGAGGAGATGAAAGATGGCTCTTTTCAACCTTTCTGTGTTAGGAGCAAGGGGAGATAGCTGCTAGCTAGCCACACACACACACACACACACACACACACACGTGCGCGCACATTTGCACATACACTCACCCACAAGTATTCTGTATCAGTGGAGACTTGAGACCCAAAACACAACCTAAAAGACATATAAAGTTTTAGGGATATTTTCATCATACTCCTAATTATATTTCGCAGTCCCGGCTTGTTTTACTGCTTATCGAAGGCTTACATTCAGGTCACTGTAAAAGCAGTTGATAGACATTATAGATATAAGACACCCCAGTAAGTAGCTCTTTATTTCACAGAGAGAATTGGAGATAGGAGAGTTGTGAATTGGATTTGCAGCATCTGATTGTTCTCTTTAGCACTTTTTGAATGCTCCCTCTTGCACCTATCTCTCTGTCTCTCTCTCTCTCACACACACACACACACACAATCAGAACATATTAGATAGCTCACCTACCTCACACTGTCTCTGTC
Organism: Helostoma temminkii; assembly: GCA_900302695.1. Lineage (NCBI taxonomy): Eukaryota > Metazoa > Chordata > Actinopteri > Anabantiformes > Helostomatidae > Helostoma > Helostoma temminkii. The sequence continues at coordinate 54,677 of OMLM01001508.1, forward strand.
GTACACACACTCTCTCCTCACATCGTGCATACCTCTCTTTCCCTGAGGGGGAGTTGGCAGCCGGCCAGCAGTGGGGAGAGAATGCATAAAGAGCTATTGTGTCTGTTGTCGTTAATCAGACCCGTATGCTTTCTGACAGCAGCATGTGAGGAAGGAAGACTGTCTCTCCTATAGCCTCTCCATACACTTGCTCTTCTCCATTAGCTTACACCAGCCAGACAGACGGTCTCCAGTTACAAAATGCTAGGGTAATGGCACACAATATCGAAAGAGAAAAGGAGGTGAAGGAGGGGTGAAATGTGGGAGAGAGGTGTATAGCACCAGGGTGGCATTAACTCAATGCCCCACTAGACCACCAGTGTCCTGAAATTCACTTTGGAGCCAAGCTTTGGGTGAGTGAGTGGTGATGAATGAGGGTTTAAACATGGGGTTGTGTATGTGTTTTTACACGTTGGTTCATGTCTGCTGATCCATCTGTTGGCATATCTGTGAGCATTCTGGCAGACATGGATGTACGTACATCTGCAAACATGCACGGCCACACATATATGGTTATATGTGTGTCTCTCTGTGTGTGTTCCACGGATCCACAGAGACCGTGTCAAAGACTCTGTCTCCTACAGGTGTAAGCCATGAACATCTGGCTTGCACATTTCAAACGCTCAGAAAAGCAGGAGGGGTGGGGCAAAGCCACAGTGGAGGGCTGTGCCACAGTCATTAAACTGTGGAGGACTGGGGGGTGGGGACTGGGACTGCACCACTACAGCTTACACCTGCTCCTTGCATGTCTGTCTTGCCACAAACCAGTATTCTTCCCCTATGTGTTCACCAGCACAGTGGCCACCCATAGAAAACAACAACAAGGTTAAAAAAAAACACACATCTGGAGCCATTCAAGACCACAATGGCTCATCAGCAATGAAAGGGGAATGCCAGTTTACGTATTTAGATTTAGACAGAGTATTCTTCTCAGGGCGAGGGCCAATCAGTAATGATGACTTAACTCTTTTTCAAGCTAGAAATCAGTCTGATGTGTCAGTATTGATCCACTAACCTGGCTAAAGGGAACACATTTTGAGGACAATATATTAACCTAAAAAAGATGAAGTGGAGTCAATATAGTGCTGATTTGAAGTGTCTGTGTTGAAAACACAATAACATATATACCTCACCTCTTAAGGTTAATAGTTGATTTGGCGCCCTTGATGTTAGCTTAATGCTTTTTCAAATGTGGTTTTGAACAGTATGAAAATGGGGGAAAGCCATATTTTAGAGAATGGGATGTCTTTTGCTCATTTTATTTGTGACTTCCAAAACACAGAATTTGACAGGTGTGGTAAGGTGTGAAAATAGGCAGAACTCCAAGCTCATTCCTTGTTCTGGCAGTAATGGAGGTGTTGGACTTTTAGAAAAATGAGGAAGGAAGTAACAGCAGGGACCAATATAATCCAGTTCCCCCAAAATCTTGAATTTAACTTTTGCACTTTACATTCAAAAACACCAGTTATATTGGTTTTTACTTTCTATCACTTCATGCGAAATCTTTCTGGAGGCCTGTCAACTGCATTAGTCCCATAAGAGTTTTCAAAACTCTTCACACTTCTTGACAAATTAACAGATTGTCACCTGAAAATAAGTAAAGTAAATAACTTGCATTGAATTGCATAGGTGCTATGCTTGTTTTGATTTCATGTACATGGTCAGTAATGTATTACTGCACACATACCCAGCATGAAGTTTACACATGGATGATGGAAGGACTGTATTCCTCTGTATCCTGGTGTCTGTTTTTCTTTCTCCTTCCTTTCATCCTTTCTTCCTTGTTCAGATTTATTATTCAGATACTGGAAACGTAAAGTTGCACTTCAGCTTTATGTGACTTTAAAGTGAAAATGATAAATTTAAAGTCAGTATTGATCCTACATCACTTTTACAAGACACATGCTTTTGATCATTATAAATTATCAATCATAGCAATCATAGACATACTGTCTCTAATATCAAAATTAGTTTCTGTCTTGGTGTTTTACTCTTTATCTCATTTAGGCCGAGACTTAGACTCGACAAAAGTGGACTTGACTACAGCCCTGGATGATGGAACCCCAGTTCTTGATTTAACATTCACATTATGGGTATTTACTTGTCAGCACACATCAGCTGGAGGCAAACGTGCTTGTGGTTTACATGGTTCACATGACAGAGGGAGAATTAGGCTTAGAAACAAAGCTTCTTGGTGGGGTCTACTGTGCCAGTCACATCAGCTTTAATGGAATATGGTTGACTCAGGTTGAGAAGATGATGCATGGTCTGACTCTCAATGCTTGTTCTATTGGATCTCTCATCGAGCCTGTGTGCTTTTTGACTCAAAGTCAGTCCCATTTCTCAGCAGCGCCTGCCTGGATTTGGTTCATAGTTGCTTCTGCTGTGATTCAGACTGATTCAGACTGGACGTCCACTCAGTTTATCGTCTGTTTTCATTTGACACGGAGTCACTCTCTGACAGCAGACTCTCTCCACCACGACTCAGCATGAACGTGCTGGTCCAGTCTACTTCAGTCACAGCCTGCAAGTCGTGCAGCATGTCATCTGATGCCTGGTGTGCCTGCAGATGTCAGGGCGGCTACCTCTGTTGCAGGATAGGGCACAGGTCACCACCCCTCTGCCACTATCTGTCTCTCTTCCCTCTTTTTTCTCCTTTTTCCTCTTCTTCAATCTTTCTATCTCTCTTCGGTTCTCACCTGCCTCTCTCTCCCCGCTTCTTTTCCCTCTCACCTCCCTCACACCCTCCTGTTTTTCACTCCTTTGCACTGATACGTTAGTCAAATCTGCCCATTATGCGCTTCGTTGGCCATGCATTGCTTTTTATATCTGGCATAAAGCAGTCAATGACACTGAAAAGAGAGAGCACATGAAAATAAAAAAAAAAGAGTCCACACAGAGAAAGGAGTCTCAGTGTTTGGTAGCCTTTAAATGTGAGTGTCTAAGAGCACCAGTCATCAGTGTCACTGTTTGTTTTTCTGAATGTTTCCTCGTCATTGGTGTATACAGGATAAGACAGAAGGCTAGTTACAATAATTATACACTCCACAGTACAGCCTGTCATTTGGCACAAAAGACAGGAGCATGTGTCTCAATAAGAGCAGGCCAGAACTGTTTTACATAGAAAACTATTTGGGTGGATGATTTTTGTAGTAGAGCTCTGGTCATATACATAAATATACTGTGACCATATGTGCACTATTTACACATTTGTATTAGAATTATGTTAGAATTTCTATACATCATATTACCTGTGAACTAACATCATTACTTATGTTATTTGCAAAATAAAATCCACAGACGATGATGTAAAATCCACGGTTTCACACCGTACATTGAGAAATATAAACTTTTCTTCAAACTCTTATCAAATGAAGCCAAAGCCAAATGTGAAATTTTGTCTGACTCAAACAGTAAAAAATTGGCAACATTTAGATAGTAACTGATTTGACAAGTAAACAATATTATGTATTCACTTGGCACAGGTCATTGGTTGAAATACCCTGAGGAAGGGAAGTGTGCACATATGAGTTGGTGGATTTGACATTAGCCCGTATTCATTAAAGGCCTTTAATTTTTGACAATCCACTTGAGTGCCTCAAATTGGACTTTTCTATCCAAGACTAGGGGCATATTTTTTGCCTCCAAGATTATGAATCTGGTCAAGTTCTTCGTGTTATGACATTCAGTACCATCTGTAAAAAGTATTCAGATTCAGTATCCACCCTGGTTGATATTTTTTGGTGCTTTATCAAAAGCATGTCTTAGAAATTGGACCAAATTTAGCACAGAAATGAAGGTTGAAATAATCTAGCCCATGATGTCGCATGCTGAGCTCAGCCCTGTCATTATACCATTTAATTCACATAGGTCCTATTAGGCCTGAATGCTCCATTTTCATGCCAAGCAGTCGGACAATGTGGCTTCTAAATTTTGTTCTGGGAAGCCAAGGGCCGAACTGCTGGAGGCATAAAAGCAATTCTGGATCCTGCACAGTGTTGCAACTTTTTGAAATATAGGGCTTTGGCTGTGGCTATAGTTGCCTGTGATGGGAGTGAGCTGTGAAGACTATAATCAGTGTCAGCTCACACAGCCAGACCTGACACCGCACACTGTGAGACGCAATATCTCTCTCCCTCACACACATACAAACACACATGTGCACATCATGCACTCACACTCTCTTTCTCAATCTGTCTGTCTTTCTCCACGTCGCTCTCTGTCTCAGGTTCACACCCACGCTTTCTCTCCCTCTTTCTGTCTCTCTCACACAGATGAATGCTGGGTACCATTCCAGTGAGTGACCAAGCACACATTGGGGGGGATACTGGACAAAGACACTGTCACTCCACATTCACTGTGTGGAGTGTGTATTGCTCTCTCCAGCATAGGAATGGCAGGACTTCTGTCTATCTATGTGACAGTGGATGTGATTCCCAATGAAGTGTGTGTGCATGCATGTGTATGTGTGCATTCCTTGCCTTTTATCTGGGTATAGCCTCAGAGCAATTCACAGCCTGTCACTCACTCTCTAGGACTGGCAGTAAGAGTGAGAGGGAGAGGTGGAGAAAGAAAGAGAGACTGAGCAGCAGGAGAAAGAAGAGCGATTTGGGAGATGGAGAAGGACAGTAAGAGGCTGAGAGGGAGGACAAGAAAGGGAAAGGGAGGGATGGTGATATAGAGAGCTGTAGAGGCTGTTTGCTCCCTTGGGTACATGGGTTAGGGCAGCCCGCGGGCACAGTTGGCATGCAGCTGGGCACACTGTCGCTCAGTCCCTACGGCAGGCTATGTGCTAGCACTGCCTTCCCTCAGAGAGCAGAGGTCGAAGGGAAAGAGGAGTGTATGTGTGTGTATGTGTGCAAATGAGCGTGTGAATGTGTGGCTGCTGCCTCATCATAAATGCCAGCACTGTTACACATATCTGTTTATGGGCTCATTGCTCAGTTCTGTTGTTGCTCAGGGGGACCATTTGCAGTCACACTTGCATAATGATAATAATAGGGTGACTTGGAGTGGTTGTGAGTGTGTGAGTGCACTTGTTTGTGTCTGGATGCATGTGTTTATGTGCATATTGGCTCCTTCCATTTCCTCTCTTGATTCATCTGTCCATTCTTGTCTCCTCAGCTCTCATTTTCACTGTCGCTTTCATACTTATCTCAATCAAACCCCCACCACCTCTTGTCCTTCTCCTCATCATCCCCCTAACTTCTCTCCTCCCAGTTCCGGCCCTGTTCTGCCTCCATCGACTGAGCACCCACACACATGCCCTGGCATGACCCTGTGGTCACACCGCAAACTGCTGGGACACGGCCTATTTTAACCATACACTGGATGCAAGGTGATGATTGCATCACACGCATCACTGATCTCCTCACTCCTCCGCCGTAACCATCACCCCACCAACCCATCATTAGTTCACATGCCACATTGGGTGCGTTCATCTTTCTTCCTCCCCTTTTTCTAATTTTACAGCGCTCATTTTACACCCAGTGTGGTTTTTTCTTTTTTCTTTAACCGCAGGGTAACTCAGGCCTGCAAAGTATTTTACAGAGGAAAAGACAAGAGAGAAAAACAGACACAGTGAGTGAGAGGGCCCTCTTTGTGCAGTCCAGCTTATATGCACAGTACATTACTTAAAAAAAAACACACAGAACACAAAATTAATTAATACATGAAATAAAACAAGAAAATAGCAGAACATTAAATAAAAAAATAAAAAAGGGATTAAGGAAAAAGAAATATAAGGAAATAAAATGCAAGAATGGTTTAGTATAGCTTATTTCATCTCCTGGATGGACTTAACAAACCGCTGCTGACAAAATTTGGTAAATACAACTTTTCAAGCACCTTTTTAGTGTCTTTATTACTCTGTACATACATATAAGACAAGGAAACAACAACATATTGCTAATGTTTTTTTTATAACAGCGAGTGTTTGTAAACTGAAAATTGATGGAAGCCTAAGATACTGTAAAGTTATTTAACATTTAATAGTGCAATCAGACCTACAGTAGCATTGGGATAAGGTGATTTTAGCTAATAACTCTACCGCAGCAAAAATGTAATCGTAAATTGTAACTTGCACACTAAGTGCTGTAAGGGTAAAATACAACAGCGTTGTACTCTTGCTGTACAGGTGTCATTTTAGGCTTACAAGGACAACATTTCTCCCTCATGATGCCTCTACTCAGTCTCAAGGCCGTGTGTTCAAATGCCTGCCAGTATAACGACCAGCAGTGCTGCTCATCCTTCTAGTTTAAAATGGCCCTCTTGAATAGACAAAGTAAGGGTTTTTAGTGAATAGTATGTTTAATCATTGAGTCTCAGTGCACAAGAACACCTAATGTACAATATACACCCAGCTTTTATAATGTATTCTTCTTCTTACCTAATATAACCTGTTACCTCACATGTTTTCCTGAGGGATCTGTTTTGGTATATATGTGGTGGCCATATCCTTTGAGCACTGTGGCCACAAAGTGTCTGAAAGACAGAATAATATGCCTCTGCCATGCCAAATTCCTGTCTTCTGACTCACCACATTCCTGCCATAGCCTGGCAATTAAAGGCCTTTACCTCCAAATCCCCGCCACATAACCTAGCCCAGCAGTGAACTAAGAGCACAGAAAGCCTATTAAAATGGGAAGTGCATGCCAGCTTCTTAATCGAAACACATGTAAGCCATTAAGAGTACACTTTGAATTCTTCTCCCTGAGCGAAGGGGGAAACGAGACACAGAGTGAGAGCGAACCAGAGACAGTCAACTTGGAGAGAAAATTTAGGATTCTCATCTCACTTTAAACAGCTTCAAAGTAAAAAATAGAAGGAAAGAAATTGAGATAATAGAAAGAAAGACAAAGACACAAAAACAGAGCTAAACTAAAGATAAAGTAGAGCTTGGATAGCAGGCCACATGACAGCAGTGTATTGGGTGCTTAAGCACTGAATCTTCAATCTCACTGGGTCTTCCCATATTTGAATCTCCCTTTCTACATCTTTCAGATGGTTTGGCTGGGGGTTCTTTGAATTGGGTCCCTGTGGCGGCAGCCCGGCTGGCGGCCAGAGCAACACTCGTTCCTGATGCTGTTTGGAAGTGGCAGGGATCAGAGAAGGCCACTTCTGAGCACAGGCTCCCAGCGAGGCCTGTCTGTCTCTCTGTCTGTATGTCTGTCTCACTGCATGTCTGTCACCTCTTGTCTTTCAGCTCAGTTATCAACATCACCAGTTTCTTCTTGTCTTTTGTTATTTATGAGGACTAAATTACATTTTCTTTTGTGTAGTAAGTAGGTTTGTTACGTCATTTTAAAAAACATTCGATAAGGTGGACTGTCTCAGTCCTTTCTCTCATTTATGCTGTCTCAATATAAAATGTTCTGTGGTTCCCTTCTGTCTCACTGTCTCTCCTCTGTATTCTTGCTGCCTTTCTCATTTTGTAATTCCTAATTCATCCTCCCACTGTCTGTATCTTGTGGCTGTTACATAAGTGGACCCATCATCGCACACATGCATACATTCATAATCATGAAATCCATTCATGGATCTTTCTCTCTCTGAGACACACATTCACAACATCTCTGTTCAGGTGTAACTGTGATGTTGGATGGAAGCACTGATATTTTATGGATTTATGTTTTACTCTCCTCTCTCCTACTCTGTATTTACTCTCCTTGGTTGAAAAACATCAAAAACTGTTTTTAAACACTATCGCTCTTGATAACAGGATAAATTAACTAAAGTAAAACCATTTATAAATGAATGAATTCATGACAGAAACAGTGTCTCACATCATGTCTGGGTTGTATTTGTGTTATCAAAATCCAGTGCAATTTTCAATAAATCAATGTGAATCAATGTTGAAATATTTCCATAGCATAATATCTGTAATACTGGAATGCTGATTAACTTTGTAGTAATTGTTAATAAAAATACTATATATTGCAAAATATCCACCTCAGGGTTGCATCCTAGAAATTGTTGCTACATGCTAAGCATGCGCAACCATCCAGATTATGCTTTTTTCCTAATCAGCTTAGCTAGTGGACGACAGCTTTAACAATAACTACGGTGAATAAATATAAAGTAGACTATTTCCTGTATAAAAAAGCGCTTGTGCTACTTGGTATACAAAATATTAATGTTATTGTCCATTCACACATTTGCTTGCAAATCTGCATTGCATTAGATTTGAATCAGCTCCCCCAGATTTAATAAACTGAATAAACCTTTTTCTTTCCCAGTGTCCTCTAGATGTGTCCTCAACATAGAGAGAGGATCACAAGTGGCAGTTGGGTGGGACGCACACACTTACTCTTCTGGGCTATTTCCAAAGTTTTCTTCATCCTGCCCTGTTTTTTCTTCAGTTGTCCCTCTGTCTTTTTTCTCCCTTTTGTTGTTTTGATGCCACTGATGTTTTTATATTCCCTCTTTTTTCCACTGTCTTTCTTATTGTCAAATCCCTCATGCACTCTCTTTGAACATGAGGACGCACACTCACATTCACAAGCACACATCCCAGACACTCATAGAGACACTCTTCTATTCCTGAACATCTTATGAAGCTTTCCCTTCCTTCGGACCCTTCCTTTTTTCCATAGTCTTTTCTTTCCTTCAACAAGCTTTCTCTTTGTAAAATCTCCATTGTTGATGAAACTTCTCCATCTCTATGCGTCCCTCCACCCATCTTTGCCCCACCGCTTCCTCTCCAACCCATTTCTTCCTCTTTCTTCCTTCTGTCATTCCCTCCTGCCTCACTAACTCCTCCCTCACCTTTCTTGGTCCTATTGGCCTCTGTCTTGGCAGGTCTTCTAGACTGCTATAGGCTTTTTGACCATGATCACAACAGAGAAATCCCCATTAAGCCCCTATCTGTGCAATATGAACATGCATTGACCTATTCAGACGTAACACTGACTATAAATGCCTGTCTCTCTCTCACTCTGCAGTCACCATCCAGAAAAGGAATAATTATAAGAAAAAGGTGCTTCCTGCTGTTGATGTTTGAACCACTGAAATGTGTGTGCATGTGCATCTGTGCATATAAACAGTATATTGATTGCCTGGTTGCTTACATGACCGTATTACTGTATTTGAGTGAAATTCTGTGATTAAAGGCTGAAACATGCTTCTTTGGGCAGGGCATTAATTAATGTACATAAGCATTTTACATAGATGTTGTTTCTACATGGCAGGAATTGGATGAGCCAGGTTAGATCACAGGTCAGATTGTTTTACACACACTGGCAACTGACTTTCTTAAAACCTGGCAAAAACAGTATGCTTGTCGGTTCCTCTGCAAGCCTCTGCAACCCAAAACACATTTTTCTGCACAGTCACAAAGACATATATGGAAGACTATAATTTTAGACTTAAATTTACATCATTGCTTGTGGCTTGAAAAGATCAGGCAGGGAACTGAAGTGTTTACATCAGCTGACTGTCATGAGCTGCTTTATTCATGCTTCACCATGTGGCTCATTTGCAAGCTACTTGGCTACCAGTGGGTTCATATTCATCTATGAATCATGTGTGAATCATATTCATACGAATGCATGACTTTATAAATTCACACTTTTGTTCTTTATTACTGTGAATATTAAACTTTTATGCCAATGCCATGTTGTGCTGCAGCTCCCTTCATAACCTCCTCCGTATATGTAAAGCTCTGGGTATTGTTGACTTTTCTAAGATCTAATGTTCGTGTTTCTGTTTACAGGACTAGTAACATTCTTTGTAAGCTCCCAAAAGGACAAAGCCTTTTCCGTCAACTGGTAACTATTTGCTACAAAAATGTCAATTCCTTGATGTATTTCCGATTGAAGATGAACTGTGTACTACTTTTTCCTCTGTGTTGTCTTGTACCATTTAAAACCTATGCTGAAAGAAAGCAGCTCTTTTCGTTAAATATTTTGACTTGGGATAAATGGTGTGTTTAAGCTACTGGTGTCTGCACGTATGGGTCAGGTGGACAGCTGGGATAATGAACAGTCTAAGATGAACAGACAGAAACAAGAAGAGGTAGGAAATGAGGGAAGGACAAAAGCGGGAGCAGATGTTTATTTCTCAATGACATAGCAGAGGGGTAATTGTACAGTGAATGGATTCCTCTGTAGTGAGAAGTCTACAGTATATGTGCACACTGTATTTGTACAGTATACGTGTGCATGTAAGGGTGTGCATGTGTGTACATTGCAGCCACAGGCAGACACATAGGAGCCTGAGGAGCGGTGAATATTACAGAGGAGTGGACCACAGAGGGACCAGGCCCATAGCCAACAGACAGGCCCCACTCATAAATCCTCTCCACACTGACGCCTTTCCCCTCTGTCTCTCTTAGTCTTTTCTTTACTTCATCCACTGTGTGTTTCTGTTTTGTCTCACTCACTTTGCGTGTCTTTGTCTCGTTAGCTGGGAAAAGGGAGTTTTCACTTGGAGCGTTTTCCCTATTTCAATTTCAGCAGTGGTGCTATTGTCCGCACATCTAAGAGCGTTGAGTGCGGAGAGAGTTTGCAGAGAAATAACTTCAAATGTTTTAGAAATTTTATAGATAGGCTTATTCATGCACTAACACTTCTGGGTTAAAAGGAAACCCCCCTTCATTAACTGAAAATGCAACTTAACTTTATCCATTGTGACCATCATCATTTATTTCTGTAATGAGCCAGTTCAAGACAATGTTGTACCAGTTTATATCTTGCACTCCATATGATCAGGATCTTAACAGTTAACATTAAACTTTTAAGTACAGCAGAATTCTATTATTGTCCAGATAACCCTATAGTGGTGACTCAACCATTTGCATATTATTTATACACATTTATGCAAGCAAAATGAAGTTGTCACAAGTAGTCACTTATTTATCAATTCTGTAATGTTAACTTTCTGCAGTGTACCATTGCTTAATGAATATAGGGGAAACACTGACTAAAATATTTGGTAATCGTGTTGTGAGTCTAATATAAACAAAACGGGACAAAAGATCATATGATAAAAGAGGTGTCAGTTAAGAACTGTGATAATTTCAGACATCACTATTTTTACTGCCTTCAGTTTAACTATGACAACACAGTAACACTGAAATTTGCATGTACTGCTTAGAATTGCTCCAGCACTTAACATAATAGGTAGTAGCTGTGTAGCTAAACAACTACACCCCAACTCTGGACCACTCAGATTTGGGTGATTCCTGGCACACACAGATATTAAATTTGCAACATTGCTAAATGTGACTTTGAACTTTGGTGCCTTTCAATATGTAACTTAATTTGTCTTCACAAGAAAAAATATAATATGACTATGAATATGACTAAGCAAAAACATGCTACAGCAGTGTAACTTCACCATAGGTGTTCATCTCAATTTCTTGCCATCTGTCCCCTATGACTTCCTCCATTTTCCTTCACCAGCCAAGGTGTCATGGCAGAAGAGATCTTTTCAGAAGAGAAAATGTGTTGTGAGTGGCAGAAATGAGATTGATTGTAATCAGAGAGCCTATAATTACATTGCTGCTGTTGTTGTCACTGATGATGACAACAGCCAGCCTTCCAAGCTGCCTGTCCTTCAGTATGACTATATCTCTTTGTCTCCCTGCCCATAGCCTGTCTCACTGTCAGTCTGCCCCTGTCTCACTCTGCCTCTATGTGTCGGTCCTTGTTAACCTGCTACCGGCCTTAGTGCTCTGCCTGGCTGTGTTTCCTGTCTTAGACCATGTTCCTTTGTCTGTGTTGCCTTTTGTCACTATAAAGACTAGATTACTTGTTTCTTTGCATGTCCATCTAACACACAATGCTTGCCAGAAGAAACAAAGACTATGGCAGCCTTAGAATGGCAACTTAAAACAAATGACCTTGGTGTGATTCACAACTTTCTGGAGTGTGTCTTGTTCAAGGTCACTCAAATGATAAGATATGCCACATTGATAGTATCTTCTTTGTTCGTAGTTCACAGTGATTACAATAGAGAATACTGAATCATTCACATGAGATATCACATCAATTGACCATTCAAAGTTTCTGGTGACACCAAGTGTTAACAGTTGTGCTGGGAAATAAATAACTAGTATCACAATATCATATAATAAGAGTATGCTCGTATGAACTGGAGTAATGTAAGGTATTTCCAAGTTGCGGTGGAGCCTAAGGAGGAGAAGTTAGTGGAGCGAATGGCTAGTATAATACACTGTACAGGTAAGTATTATAACTCACTGTCTCAGGTGGTGAGAGGTGCTGGGACTGGATTACTGACAGGAGAAGGTGAGTATGTTACTTTTTCATGAGAGCTGTGAGTACTTTTGCAAGTGGTGATCCAGAATCAAGGTCCAATGCACAAAACATCAGGTCAGATAGATCAGAGAGGCCGATACAGTACAAGTACGAGTCAGAGTAAAAGTAAGAGTAAGAATAAGAATAAGGGTCAGGTCTGAAGGTCAGGTTTCAGGTCTAATCAGAATAAACAGGAACAAGGCTGGAGAGGAGGCTGAGAACCCTGCTTAAGTAGAGCAGCACACAGGTGAGTCAGATCATGTAATCAGGGAGAGTGAGAACACAGACAGAGAGGCAGCAATCAGGCCAAATATGGTCATGACCGGAAGCGGAGCTGAAGACCATTACAGTCATGACATGTTTTTTTAATATTTTATTATAATTATTTACTTAATTACATGGTTTATGATTATTTTTATAGCTTGATACACATTTAATCATGTCTCATGTAAACATCACATTGCCACGCTGAGTTGGCTGAAATGGTAAATGTTTACTGTACAAGATGAATTACAATATCCAATATGATACTGTCCTATTTACTGTAGATAGGCAATAAGTTAATTTTTTATTTTTTAACAGTTTATAATTGCATTTTAGTTTAACATTTAAGGAAAATTTATTAATTTAGGTTTTTTACTTTTTATCTTTCAGTGTAAATCAAATAAAAATTTTATTAACATATAAGACATTTAATTGCCTTTTGAAATTGGCACACTACAGACTCCATACACTGTAAGAGGGCATTTAGCAGTAAAGGTGAGTAGACTATCAGTTGATATTTTTAAAATGACAGGGAACAGAAGTGTATGTAGATTAGATTCTCTCCCATTTAAAATAAACATTCACATCACCTAAGCTGCGCTTGTACTCTCACTATAGTAATTCTTGTTGAGTGCATGCAAAGAGATTTTTTTGTCATTAAAAAATTTAAGCATGTTGCAAAATATTGAACTGAACATAATCTTATAAACTTAGAGCCACAGGCCTGTATAGTGGTCGGGCCAAAAGGTCCTGTATCTCTCCTTGTTCTGCAGCCACTGCATCCATCAGCTTACTGGCCAAGTTTGTGTTTGACATGGCAGGGTGCAGCGTGGTGAACTCTTGCTGCCTGGTGGCTCAGAGGACTTGTGACACTGCTTATCCCCACACATAGAGCCACCATCACCGCGAGCATGACAGAATGGCATAGGTCAACCTCCTCTCTTCTCCCTCCATCACCCTAAGTGCCAGCGGGCAGAACGGACTCCCAATTAAATGACTGTGATTCCCTCATAAACAAGGTCAAAGAGACTGGAAACAGAGAGTTAGGTCAAGTCAGAGCATGAATTTAGACCAGATAAGCAAAGGGAGACAGGACATGCCGAGATGTAGCAGTAGAGGAAGAGAGACAGAGGTTGTTTGAATCAGGGTGGAGGGAGTAACTGGGAGGAAAAAAGAAACAGAAAGAAGTGAAAAGAGAGATGGAGATTTGGGAGACAGAAGGAAAAGGCAGTATTAATATTCACAGACTCCCAGCGCTTCCTAAATATTTTATTACTTCCAGCTGTTTGATGTTAAGGAGACTCACCAGAGAGCCCCTCACTCACACACACACATATAGTCACACTAACAAAAATACACACACAATCACAAAGACACGTTCGCAAACCCACATGTGAGTAAATACCAACACACACCAACAAAAACTTACAATCACATGAACAACACGAACAGAAACATGAAGAAGACCAAGCAATAAACACACAGACATACCAGAAAACACCCTTCCAACACACACTCATGGACATGCAATCACATACATGTGCACCGTGGGAAATGCATAATAAAAACCATGAATGTTTACCGCACAAATCCAGCACCAAACAATGTGGAACGCGTTATTTGGTGGGAACATGCATACAGTACCTGTACATAACCATTCTCACACTCACATTGATCATAATCTGTCTTTCAGGAGCTCTGTCACCTTTATTCATTTATTTATTGGCTTATATATGTATTTGCATAATCAGTATTCTTTGGAATGACTTTCTTTTTATTTGTGAGCTTAGTTGTGAGGGGAGAGTGGGAGAACATTCATCTTCTGATGAGAGCAGTCATTAATTCAGAACAGGCCCGTCCCTCGCTCTCTTCCTCTGTCAGTCTGTCTCTTTCTCTCTGTCCATCAGATGGGCTCTCTCGCTCTCTGTCTCTGCCCATCAGCCTGACTTTCTGCCACTGTCTCTCCCTCTGTGTCAGTTTGTCTCTCCTTCTCTGTGTTTTCCAGTCTCCTCCAGTCTCAGTCAATGTCTCCCTTTTCCCCTCATTTAGCTCATTTAGCTACCGACATTTCTGCACATTTTTCATTGAAACGTTGAGCATTTCTCTTGGCAAAATTGGCTTTATACTTTATAAGAAGGATTTTAATTCAATTCTGGAAAGTTATTACAGCAAAGCCATCTCCTGCTTATGACATTGCATGGTACCAACCGTTCTGGTCCTGCATGGTTCGTATGTTATCTTCCAGAAAGTCTCTTAATTGGCACCACTGTCATGATGACCCAAGTCTGCTCATTGAAATGAATGAGGGTGTTTGTTCACACTGTGCTATGTTGGTAGAAGAACATACTCTTAACTTGTGCCCCTCACTTATTCTTTCTCTCCATCCTTCTGTGTCTCTCCTCCCCCCATTTCTTCTCCTCTGATCCGTCTACCCCCCGTGTTCCCAAGCCTGTTAATCAGCAGATTGTTAATGAAGGGCTGAGTTCAAAGACGCAGAGAGAGAGAGGGATCGAGGAAGAGAAGGCACAGAGCGGTAAGATGGGGAGGAGTTTTGGACCAACTGTCTGTTTGTCAAAACATGTCCACCCGTCTGTCTCTCTGCCTGTCTTCTCCTCTGATGTGAGTCCCTCAATGAGCTCCCCGCAAGGACCACAACACAGTGTTTGCTCTTTGGGTTTCCCTTTCATGTTCCATTAAATATGAGCGAGAAGGAGGCAGAGAGACAGGCAGAGAGTGTAAGAGAGAGATTAATTACATGTTTCAATAATGGAGATTAATTAGTATTATTTATAACATTGACAGTATCAACTAGTTGTCAAGCATTTTGCAGGGCACACACTAGAGTTCTCACTTTAATGGGTAAATTCATGTCTCTCCGTGGCAGCTCGCCCTCCTTTTGCTGCTCCTTCAATACTGTACATCAACTCAGCTGCCATCTGAAATTGTTGTTTTCATGCATATCGTTTCACGTTTATTCCTGCATATATTCATTTTTCTGAACTTGAAATAATCTTCCTGACATTTAACTTTTCCTCCTATTGCAGTTTATAGACAAACTACAGCTGTTATAATAGACAGCAGAAGAGAGAAAACTCTAATGGTCAAGTTAGAAGCATTAACTAATCAAAACCTCCCCCTCCTATTCTCCTTGTGGCAGCTAGCACAAAAGTAAAAATATAGAAAGAAACACCAGACATCGTGGCTGTGAAGACGTCACACAGTCTCTAGAAAAAAAAAGCCTCCAGCCTTGGCCCCAGTTTGAATGAGTGACAAGAAACCATGAAGCGAGAGAGAAATAAGGCAGAGTTACTGTAGAGAGGAACACATGAGCTCTCAAACCACAGGCCGATTTCACCCTTTTTTTACAGCACCATATTTTCCCATAATGTATCAGACATAGCATGTGATAGCCAAATGGCTGTGGAATCTCTGATAAATCCAGGGACCAGTTTTACTGTGCAGTGTGCTAGAATCATTTACAAGGGACAGAGGAGAAGATCTGTAACTTCAAATGACTATAACAAGTAAAAATGACTCAAATGTGTTGGCACTTGTGGTTTTTATTCTGCTCAAATATGTAAGTAAACAACATATTCCTGGCACAAGACTTTAAAAATTACTCACATGAAAAATGTCTTTTGTTGAGTTGCTCATGAACAAATTGAGTTGACATTTGTTTATTGTAACAGGCCACGAAAGCCAAAAAGGTTAGGAACCAAGTGACTATGAAGAAATGTTAATAACAGCTATTCAGTAGCGCTGGGTTAGGTGCTTCCTGAATCCTTTGACTCCTGGACCTAGATGCTCTGTGCAGCAGTTCTTCCATGAGCAACAATAATTAAAACTAAATAGTAGAATGTATGGATCAAATACATACAGAATGTAGAATATTACATATTGAATATTCACATGAGGCAGTCTATGATTGACGTGCACTTGTGTTCAAACTTGTAATATCCATTGATTTCTTTTTCAACCTCTGCCATGGGATGGTAGGTATGTGTTTTTCTGCTCTAACCATCTTCACATTTATGACTCTATATACCCTCACACCTGGGAGCTTTCTGGTACTAAGCGAAGTCTATCCAAGGTTTATTGTTGAGCAGCTCCACATGCCAAAATAAACTATAGGTTGATGTGAGAGTTTGGAGATATATACTGAAGTAACAAGATCCATGGTTGAACTCTCACAAGACGGAGACCAAACAGCAGGGCATCCGCCTCATACTCGGTTCTACATACAAATGCACCCTGCATTTTGTGTGCCTGCGTGCATGTATGTTTGTGTGG
The DNA here is from genome assembly GCA_900302695.1 of Helostoma temminkii. Classification (NCBI taxonomy): domain Eukaryota; kingdom Metazoa; phylum Chordata; class Actinopteri; order Anabantiformes; family Helostomatidae; genus Helostoma; species Helostoma temminkii. The sequence goes on from OMLM01001508.1 coordinate 71,527, forward strand.
GTTTGTGTATCCTTTCTCCAGCAGGACCCCCAGATCAAAACCGCAACCCACTCTCCCTCCCCATTCCTCTCTCTTTCTCTCTCTCTCTCTTTCTCCATCTCTCCACCCCCTCTCTCATTAAAAACTGCAGGCCCTGGCTTCTAATTAAATCCCACTTGAAAAGTCTTAAAGTCAGCCTCAGATTGATTCAATTTGCATTTCTGAACAGAGAACATTGCCTAAAAGGATTAATAAATTGGACAAAAAAAATTCCTTCTTTCTGCGCCATGCCGTCAGAGCTTGTAAGACAACATCCAAAGAGAAATATCCCCCCCTCAACAAACGTCTATCCAACATATGCTCATGCTCTCTGTTGCTCGTCCCTCCAGGATGCCAGCAGAGATGGGAAGTGTGTAGCAGGACTCTATGAGTGTGTGTGCACATGCATGTCCTCTTCTGTGGAACAAGCGTGTAGTCCTCTGAGGCACAGTCGGGAAGGAACACACTCAGTTTGACTCTCATCGTGTGTACGTGTATGTATGTGCATGCTTGTCTATTTATATCTGTGTGTGTGCGCGTGATTGGGTATTTGTGTATGCGTGAGAGGGGCAACTTTGTTGGACTGTGCCAGAGTGCTGAAAGTGACAAGGCAGCACAGTGGGACAAGATCCTTGCTATATTGTCTGTATGAGCAGAAACAGACCACGACGATGGAGCTGTGCCATTGGCTAGTGGACACCTACAGCAACATGTTTTAAAATCCAAAAACACATTGCCAGCTAAGAGAGCCAGATTCAATTAGTGCGATAAAATGAAAAGAGCAAGCAAGACATTCCAAACAGGCCAAAACCCGATAATGCTGCCAAAAGAAAATAGCAACCATTAATATGAGACTTTACATTTGCACTGACACAATAGGTCTGTCTCAAAATTGATTGTACATCTACAGTTCCTTGTTTAGTTTTATTATACAGAACTATGGAAACTTGCTAAAAATATTAGAAGAAATTATCCCTAAATTTTCTTTTGATGACAGCTATCAAAGGCATTTGCATCTGCAAATCAAACCGAGTTGTGTGTATAAATAATTTAGATGTTGTGAGTGAAGAATAGATTGCGGTATTTTAGTTTATGTAGTCTGTAATATCTGTATAGAAAACCTGCTCTTACATTGAGGCTATAGAGTTACATGCTGCATGTCTTACCTAATATTTTTCAAACCTTGTCTATTTTGTTGTGTTACGATTATTATGATTTTATTGTATCTGTGATAAACATATTGGCGCGCTTTTAAATTTTGAATTTAAAAACAGCTCTCTAATCACTCTCTAACTTAACTCATCAGTTGTTCTGTCATTAAAACAATATGAAACATTCAAGAGACACAGGATGGTATCTATAATATCTTTTGTGTGTGATTTGTTTTTGTGGAAAAGTTTATAGCACAGCGAATTGTTGGATGGCATGCATCATCAGTGTTATTATTTGCGAGTCAAACTGGCTTGTATAATGGCTCATAGACTTTCATAGACTGCTGGTAGCACAGTGGTTGAAGCCTTATTAATAAAAAACTAGAACCATATGGAGACCCTGACAAACAGACAGGCACACAGCATACAGTAGGCATGGCTTAACCGCACAACTCTTGGTTTGCCTATAATTACAGCATTGGGCAGAGTAACTAGAATACTATCAATTCTCATTTGAGACATCTGATATATAACTGCCCGACAAAGAAAATTTTAAAAAAATTACACCATAACAGAAAAATATATTGACATGAAAGTGAAAAGTCCATAATCGTCATTATTATATGGATTTCAGAGTTTTAAAAGGACAGTGACAGTGTTGTGCTTGGAGGAAACTTGGGTACATGGTGAAGTCAATGCAGGGAGAGGGAAGGAGCAATCGGTTATCTGTTCCTGCTTTGTGTAAAGCAACACTGACCCCTAGTGACACAAGTTTGAATGATCCAGAATTTGCACAAGGCTTGTGTGCATGTAAGTGTGACCACATTTATGTCTCTGCGTGATAATAGTGAACACTGAAATGTGGAAGCAGTACCCCTGTATGAGTGTGTTTCTGCAGGTGTGTGTCTATTTATGTTGTTTATATTTTTTTGTTTGCATGCCTGTGCTGTGCAGCTCTCAGTATGTCCATGGAGGTTTATTCCTCCACACATGTACAATCATGAGAGCACTACATTTAAGTACAGGTTCTCTATACAATGCATGTCCATGAGGTATGTGTGTGTATGTGTGTTCTAATAATGGTGCCTTGTGGACTGGGGCTTCCTTTGATGCGATGAAGGCCGACAGGCGTGAAACAGGTCCAATCAGGCGCGTGGGTGCTGCCAATTAACCCTTTTCACCGTGTGAAACCAAACATAATTGCCTTGGGGTGCAGGGGGCCACTGGGCCATGGCCTGCCCAGCGTAGGCTGAAATGGGCATTAACAGTGCTGCCAGGTGACCATTACACACAATTGAACTGCTGGAGGTTTCTCCAAATCACATAGTTACAGTTGCTACACAGGCCTAATTGGCATGGCATTACCAAATGGCCCCTATTTCGAATTTTCACACCCACACTATTTATCTGGAATATCTTTTGAGATATTGTAATGTGCCAGATATTACACTACTGCAGGCACAATGTATTGCAGTGATATTTTGTAGCATTTTCACTCAAGAAATTTGTTTGAAATGTTAATTTCTCTATTTGGAGATAAATTCTGGTGTTGCTATAAATCTACATTTAGTCATTTAGCAAACGCCTTTATCCAAAGCGCCTTACAACTAAATCTACTCTGAATGTTTGAATAATCATAATTGAAACTAATAGTGGTTAATAACCTAAGCTTTGTGTGCACTCATAATCAAATTTTATTCATGTTATGCTCAAGGCAAATACCCCATATTTTTAGTCAAACACCAAAAAGTAGAGCACAGTATGAAACTGGAGCAGTGCTCTGCACAGCAGTAATTTTTGTTCTTTTTATATTCTTGTGATAAACTAATGATCATAATAAATAAATGACCGAGTATCATTTTATGATTTTTTAAACTTCAAATAAAAGAGCTACACAAGAAAGGAAAACAATTCTATGTGCTAATTAAATAAATATACCTTGTTTGTATTGATTATAGTTTTACCTGAATTTATGTTAGTCTTTTCATATACATGTTATTCTGATCATCTCATAATGTCGAGATGTTACAACTCACTAAAGGATCTTTAAAGTTCCAGTAACATTTTGTTGAGATGTTAATAGGCTACACATTAAGTTAGAGGAAGCTACACAAACATCACCAACAAAAAACATTGGCAGTCACAAACATAGGCTACTGCAATACTGTATTTAAAGGACTATAGATCTACTGTATGTTGCCTACACATACAACTGTCATAATAATATGTACATACAATGCAAACAGAGTTAGATGGTGTGAGGCTGCTAGAAATGGTAAGAATTTTAAGTTGTCTAGAAATAGTGATACTAATATTATAGTTTTCAATTCCAAAATGTTGCTCACAACTCTTGCATTATCTTTAATACTATCCAATACATTATTACCAGAGATTTTACTTAAAAAATATGCCATAATTAACATATACACTGGCTATTACCCCGCTTGAAGAAGCGTGGTTTGGCCGCTAGGGGTCACTGATTTCCCGTCTCCGTCCTCCAGTTTGCCCGCCCGACTAACTGCCCAACAAGAACCGTTGGCTAAACACCCCCTCCTCATCGTGTAGAAAAAAAATGGCGGACAAGCGCTAAATTCACATCAGAAACAAACACACACGTTACAAAGCAAGACAGACATCCTCGGATACACCGAGTAGCGCCTCCTCCTCCTTTCACGCTCGGCTTCAGCGTTGAACCCAAATTAGCACTGGCTAGCCCCAGTGCGCTGGTATGGTCCCGTTTTGCAAATGCTAATGTTTATAATCAGGTCAACGAGCTAGTGAGCCACCTAGCATGCTAAGCTAGCATCCACGGCAGTGGGCATGTCTGTGTATCTGTGTAGCCATAGCAAGCTGGATGTTGTTTATGCACGGCGGCACTAGCTGCTTGTTCGTATCACAGTCAGCGGTGTTTTTGTCAGATTTCTTCCCTTTGGTGTCGTCGTTATTCTGCTGTTAGCTACTGAGTAAGACAACCGCTGTCAGGTAACGCTAAATGAGCATCTACGTTAGCGCCTATGCAAATGTAGCACATGAGAGGGCGGGGGGTCCCGTATGTTGGCTTTGTGTTTTGAATGGGGCGCAACACATTTCGACACTGAAACGCGATATATTGGTTATAAATAGCAACACATCGGCCCGCGTAGATACCAAACAAGAGGTACTATGTGGACGATGAGTTTACAGCACCATGCGGTTTAGCAACACGGTGAATGTGTCCCTGCTGGTCTTCCTCTAATGTCAGTCCTGTCACTTTTCCCAGGCACAAAAACAGGGAGCTGGTCGCTTTAACTTGGACGCCATCCCCCTTGGCGGAGGAAAAAGGCGCACTTCTATTGAAAAGCAGAGGAGAAACGCAGCTGAACGGTTATGAATGCTTAAGGTAGGTATGTTTATATGAACAACACCACGTTTAAGTTACATTTTAGGTTCCCTGCCATTGCGCTTTGTGCATGTTTGTTAATTAATAACATCTCATAATAGGGCTGGGATATTTTCTCAGCAAATGTAGGTTAACAAGTGTCTCTGTCAGGTTATTGCTCACATGGTCGTTAATGCATGTTTAAAAACAGCCTCTGCTGCTTTTCTTCAAATGTCCTGTATTGCTGTATTGCAAACTATCAGTTTATTTGGTTTTATATTGTGTTTATTGGTGTCACATTGGACTGTTATGCTGCAGACTTGGTAAACAACCACTTGTTTATGTCACTGTGACCTGTTGACCTGTATGTTGTGTTTGGTTGGCAATGTTGTGTGTCCACTGTTTGGGTTACAGGGGTCACAGTTGCCCTTCTCTAAAAGATATCTTTACGCACACAATTTTTTGTATTTGTTTAGCGAATGCTTTGAATGATAGTAACAAAAGCAATAAATAATTAGCAAACCATGTAATTTTAAGAGCATTGTTGACCAAATGTAGATTTTTCAGTCTGTCTGTTTGTGATAGATTTTGTAATATTTTGTCACTTAGCTTATAGCAGTTAGTATTTTATGCATATACAAACGGTACAGTAAGTATTTTATTTGTTTTTTATTTTATTTTTATTTGTTTTCAAAGTTACTCCTTACAGCGTGAAAAAGTAAATTAAATCCATATGTACTGCTTTGATGGCATGATCTTGGGCCTCCTTGTTGAATTTACCTGTGCCTGCCCTGAGGAGAAAAGCCCTGCAATAGATAACAAGCTTTTCCTTGAAACACAGTAGCACAAAG